>SMSQ01020173.1:0-33358 GCA_019453375.1 Ctenoplectra terminalis | reverse complement strand
AAAAAAAACATGTCATTAGTTCATGAACACAAAAATTAGATAAAATAATATCTATAACTTTCACGTAACAAGATTTTTGTTCACGATTTTTATTTACGCAGCTAATGTATTAAACATTAAACTTAAAATGCAGATAAACAACAATTTAATATTGAAGTTATATAAATATTAAGAGAATTCCTTATAAATGCAAATTGCAAAAAAGATTTTTCTTAAAATTTAAATAAAATTGAAATTAAAAATTTTTTTGACCGTTTCGATCACGAAAAATCAAAATAAATGGTGTAAAAAAAGAGTAGAATTTTTTTTATAGAAAATGTTTAATCAAAATCATGCAAAAACAGAATTTGTTGTACATTCATTTGACGTACACTTTTGAGAACTTTACTATAACAAATTTAATAAAACAACAATTTGAAAAAATGAAAAAAGATCGTAATTTTATCATTTTACTTCATAAATAATTCAATAAATTAAAGCATTGTTGCAAATGGACTTATACCAGTTTAAAAAGAAATTTCATTTAAAACAAGTTAAAATTCCATTTAAAAACTAAACTTCTTTTGACTAACTCATGAGAACATTGAGCTGTATTGACTATGTTATAAATACAAAAAAAGGAATTCAATTAATTTTTTTTCTTTTTTTAAATTGAACTTATGGCACTCAAAGAAAAAGCGGCTTATTTGTCAATCTGGTTTCTGGTTCGACCACAGATATCGGTATACATCAAACTAATCAGGCTCTTGAACTTAATACCCGAAACATGTTCAGAGAAGACTTTTAGAACATAGTCGCTAGTACATCACCGGCTTTCGTTCCCATTTTCTAGAGAGACCGAGAAACAGGTCATACACGGCGTGTCTGTACGACTCGGCAAGTGCCCATTCCTGAAGTTATTGATCCGACCCGGTGAGCGTGTTCGACTCCACCGTTTATATGCACGCGGATGCACATCGTGTAATACGGTTAAGTTAACTTGCTAATGAGTGTCACGCGTCATAAAAAGCTTGCGACACTTCTGCGACGAGTGTCACGCGGGCCATTATGGGTTTCGAAAACCATACCGCGAAGAAATAGCATGAAAAACGTCTGGTCACGCTATTTTTCGATCGACATCGAAACTTAACCCTGAACTACTGTTCATTCAATCAGCTAGGTTACTATTTAAAGCTGTTATGAACGTCTCTCGGTGCACAAAAAATTCGAATATACAAGGTAGATCGATAAAAATTAACACCTTAAATATCTTTAGAACTGTTGAAATAAAATAGGTATTAACCCTTTCGCTCCTAACGCCGGATATATCCGGCATCCACAGGATAACTCGCGGTGACGAACGCCGGATGTATCCGGCATGCACGATACGACCCACAGAGACGAGCGTCGAATTAAATTATTAATCACTGTATATTATTCTTTCGCTATGTTCAATTGTAGATCAGAAACTTTTTATACACATTAACACTAAACCTACCGGTGATTAAAGTGGACTTAATTGTACCCTGAGAAATAAAAATGATAGGTGTTCTAAGAAAATACATTGTTGAATTGACCATCGTCCCTCGGGTTTAACCGTACCCGTTTGGGGCCTGCTGCTGGAAGTATGCGTACAGCATGGAGGAAAGCGGGAAAAGCCCGAGGGGGGTACGCGTAACCGTGGGTCTGCGAGCGACACTTTTTAACGATAAGTTAGTCTTAAGCTGAACGCGGGGTGGAAAAGCTGTATGAGTCTGGCCGTCCTTTGCAAAATTATAAGTTTCGTTTTTTGTTGATCGTTCTACGATTTCTTATCCCATCCTTCAATTATAACATACATATCGTAAGGAAACCGAATTTTTATCTACATTTTTTACAGAAAATCACGGAAAATCCCCCAAACTTCATCATTGTAAATTTATAGAATTCCTACGAGAAATTACAAGACGATCATTTTGATCGCTTTGGTAGGTTTAATGTTAAATAAGTTTATGTCTTTTATGTAGAAGTTATGAGTACATTGTTTTCCACGCGCAATGTGTACACTTTTGGCGCAAGGTTCAGTTCAGTGGCGGCGCTACAGGGGACTGAACCGTGGTAGCGAAAGGGTTGAAACTCCTCATTGAGAAAAAAAAGGTTTGGGTGTCGCCTTCTCTCACACCGTGAAACGTCTGGGATAAAACCCAAACGACATTAACCCTTTCAATTAATATTCGATATTGAATATTCGATTATATAAAACATCTCTGGACAAGAAGCGTGTACTGTTAGCGCATCGAGAACAATCGACTGAACGGACATTATTGGGCAGATGTTGATAACAAGTGAACGGCGCCAAAAGGCGCTGTCCGCTCAAAGCGAGCACCTATAGCTGAGCGCCAAAAGGCGCTGTTCGCCGCGAAAGGGTTAACCAGAGTACCTGGTTAACCGTTTTAGTGTCAGGGGTTTTTAAAAATCCGTGTCGAATTGTGCCACGAAGCGCGATAGCGCTTCCTTCATTTATCTGCGAGTAATACCGATCGACGCGAACGCGCTGCTCTTTTTTCTGGTCGAAATATGCCGCTCGGCGCGCTCGCGCTTCAGATTGTTAGTCAATTTTTGAATCGTAACAGTTTCATTAGAAAAACAGTTAATTATGCAAGTTGTTTACGATTATTTGAAAGAAAATTTGTAATTACGAGAGGAAACTCTGACAGATTCGCGACAAGATACATACTGAACCGAGCGTAATCGAATTGACGATCGTGACAAAAAAAGCGACACGCTTCACCACAGTACGTGAACAGCGCGATCGCGCTGCGTGGCACTAAAACGATTAAGTAAAAGGTAAACTGCAACATGTTTCGATTATAAGAATCGACGAAAACTAATTTTTAAGTTAGTGCGAAGTGTAAATCGGTCTAGGGAGGATATACACTACCGGCCATAAGTCTTTGCCCACCCTCAAAATAACACAAAAACAAGGGATATTATTAATAACTTAAATTAAAAATTTAATAACTTAATTTTTGCTAAACTAAAATTTTTACCAACTTTATTACTAATAACTTAAATTAATAATTGAAGTTATATTAATAACTTTTCTTCCCGACATTATTTGAAATTTTTGCAAAATTCTTTAAGCACTTGAAAATCAACTGTTTACTCTGCCAAAGTTTAACGCGGTATGAAATGCGGAATAAAATTTGAGATAAATGGGTTTCTTCGCCTGAACTCTAAAATTGTCGTTTTTCATAAAAAAAACTGTAAACTCATTTACAATGTACCAATGTTACAATATACCTGATCGTATATGCACAGAACAGTTTGGATGGTTTCTATTAGCCTTATAATTAGGATTTAATGATACGCACATTTTCATAACAATAAAATACCTGTCATTTGAATAGTAACGAAATTTGAAGGTGGGTAAACACTAATGGCCGGTAGTGCTGGTCCTGGTTTAATTTTTTTTCTCAAATATATACGTTTATCACCTCTTTTTAAAAAAAGACTACTTCTTTATTAGATATCCCTCAACAAGAACCGTGGAAGTAAGAGAACAATTTTTCGATACGATTATATAATAGCTCATTTTATACCAAATAATTTTTATTTGCAAAAATACTTTCACCTTGCTTTCGTGGAGTTGAATATGTTCAGGGCGATAATTTTTATTGTTCCATCCTGTGTGTAAAGTAACTTGTATCATTATGTGAGAATAATGGTTCAGTAATGGTAAATAAAGCTGATTTACGTATAAGTGTGTTACATAATTCCCATTCTAAGTTTTCCTCAGACTTTACACAGTGTCGGAATCGATCTTCTAAATTTAAATTAAATAGAAAAAAACAAGCTCGCGTTTGTCACTTTACGCACGAAGCGGCTGAATATTTCAAAATTGTAGTACAATTTGTTAGATGGTATAAGAGTTGAGTTCTGTTTCAAACAAATTTAATATTTGCAATTACAATTGATTACAAAATAAAAATGATTTATTTCTTTATTAAAATTTATATTCTGAAAGTACAGAAGCTCTGGAATGCGTGAACAAGATAAGAACCATAACCATTCCCTCCCAATCCATATCCGAACCATATAAATAAGGAATCGAAGGCACGACGCAGTCTGAAAACCCAACCATTATACAGTAGTACCCACAGAAATTGCTCCTCCTTTCTCCACCGTGTGAACTGTTGATAAGAACTCATGACCATAAGCTGTGGATTTTTTTCCAAAACTAACAAGCATACACAACTGTGAAATAATTAATGTAGTAAGTTGGCCAATTAGTTCGTGTGGTTTCTAGCGATAATTGTCTTCCAGCGCTTTGAAATGCAACTAAATTCAGTTCAAATCTTAAAAAGAAAAGGTGACTTAGCGGTTCGAATGGACAATACATTATTGAATAAAAATATTTCCTTTTATAGTAAAAAAATCGCTTTTTATTTACATGTTAAAACTCGTGTGAACTTTTTGGCCAATCTAATGAAATCCAATTGAAGTAATATAATGCATCCCTATTGAATCAGATTATTCAAAACTGTTGTAGGTAGAGAATGTGTGTGTGTGTGTGAGAGAGAGAGAGAGAGACCCCTCATAGAACCTAGATTTTCAGTTTTCGGCCGCACAAATACGATGGAACCTCGTTTCCTATTAGTTTGGTTTTTAGCCGGAAAATAATATAAAAGAGCCGAGAAAATAGATATAGATAAAATCAAAGAGTTACAGAGAGAGTTATAGAGTTTAAGTCAACCACTGTAAAAAGCATTTCAAATATATACTACTGTTCCTACACTATTAAAAGGCCACGTTAATACAATTTAGTATAAATATTCGACAAACTGTGTTCTTCAGAAGTGGTGCAATTTTATTGGCTACTACTGTAAATGCAGCCAGAGGCTCTCTTTGTGTACATCAAGAATATCAAGAAGACCAAACATCGAGAATCCTCGAGAACTTCCAAGAATATTCCATCATTATTAACCATATATTTCCCTTATATTCGTATAATTTAGGACTAGAAATAAAATTGTTTTTAAAAAGAAATTCGTCGCAACCTCGATCGTGACAATGTAAATTTTCACACAATTCTTATCACCGTCAGTAAAACCAAATGCATGTATCTCTGATAGGCGTGCAAAAGGGTACAAGTCAATTTTGATAAAAATAATATAAGTCATCATAAAAAAAAGAATGTTTCTAAATTGATTATAATATGTTTTGCGCCATTGGATTTATGAAATATATATGTTATCATCTTTCACGTCAAAAATCTGCCATACCTATTGCTTATACCTATTACGTGATTATAATTGTACGTAACCCTGGCATTCTAATTACAAAATTATGTAATACCGCTGATTTTTACATACCATAAATGGCTTTTGTGCAAAACAAATGATTCCGTCTTACACTCTTTTGTCTGCCCACGTAACGACAGCAAAGTTTATTCATTAATTATTTCTGATGATTATTAACTAAACGTAATTCACATTCAAAAACAACCAATTCCAAAGTATTTAAAGTGAAATAATTACTTAATAATATTCCATAGTCCACTAAATTGCATTTTTAATAAAACATTCGAGGAAAGAATCCTTTTTGAAATACTGCATTCACTGTATAGTATTATAATTCATCTGTACGTTACGTTCTGTAAATAGTCAAAGACGACCACATTTGTCAAGCTTACAATCAAAGCGTAGGTGGGAGTCGTTTGGGATATGAGACTTAAAAGACAAGAATTTGTCAACGACCTAGATAAGTAAACCAATTAAAGCGATCAGCTAGCAAACGAAATATTCAAGTTTCAGTCTACAAAAATCTTATTTTTAGACGATTTTCATCCTTCCTAATAATTTAAAGATTTTAAACAGCAGTTTGCATTTGACTCTTGGATGAAAGTTTGCCCATTTTCTGTTTCTAGGTACTACGAAATGTTTGATTTTTTTTCCGATTGTAGGGTAGACCGAACCGAATCGCAAGATAAGAATTTAGTCAACAGAAAGATTTTCAATGGGTTTTAATCAAATTTTGAAGATTTAAATGGGTATTAATTACCATTAATTATAATTTAATGTATTTATTTAATGTACTGTAATGTAATGTATTATAATTTAATGTATTGTAATTTAATGTATTTACTTAAAATATTGTTACAAGTAAAAGAAAAACAACTTGATGACATTTTTCCTAAGACATTAATACAGTAAATAAAATATTAACGTCATTTGTGTAACTATTTCTACGGAGCGTATGAGAGATAAAATAAATTATACGTCATGGAAAAAATTTTGATTCTTGGAAACTTGAAAAAGCGTGAATCATTCCACGGGGAAACGCTAGTGATGGATTAATTTATTTAACGATTATGACCGTTAGCACGCGCGCATGCTAATTTTCATTATTTTCAATTGCATGCGATCGATACTGAGTCTAACATAAACATAATTCTAACGAACTACATTCAGGTCAACGTATGAATATAACACGATAAAACTTTTACTGATGTATCAATGTATAACAACAATGAAGTTACTTAAACCTTATTCCTTTCAGCACGTGAGTGCGACGAATCTACTCCTTTAATAGGAGCTGTAGCTACCAAGATGTTCAAGACGTAACAGTTGTAAACAATTTTGTAACAGATTTTTAATTATATTAATTAGACTGACATTAATTAAAATTGATCAAACTTACTTTAATTAAATTAATTTAAGGAAATCACATTAAATGCTTAAATTAATTTGTAAAAGTCGAATTAATAAAAAATGAAATTATTTTTTAATATTTTTTATATATTTAACAGTAGGTATAACGAAAACATAAAATGTTAGGATTTTCAGTGAAGATTCTTTATAAACGTACTGTGCTTTAGAAAAGAATTATTTATTTATTTTCATTATTCTTATTAAGTGAATCAGACAATTTTCAATATTTTAAATGTTTTAAATTTCTATTTTCTTTTTATTTTTAAGACAATAGGTATAGAACAATGTATAAATTTGTTCGTTTTTTAAGAGCCTTGTTAATAAAAAGTATTTTAAAAAAATTGTATAGAAATATAAAGATATATTGAAAAATAATCTTTGCTAATAAAGAAATATTTTTTACTATATTAGCAAATATCTGACTTCTCTTTATTTTTTAAC
The DNA here is from genome assembly GCA_019453375.1 of Ctenoplectra terminalis. NCBI lineage: Eukaryota > Metazoa > Arthropoda > Insecta > Hymenoptera > Apidae > Ctenoplectra > Ctenoplectra terminalis. The sequence goes on along the minus strand of SMSQ01020173.1, from coordinate 26,246 downwards.
AATAAAGCTCCAGAAATATAGGTAATAGAGATCCACAAATGAGATCTTAAACTATATTATATCGTTTCTATACTGAAATTTTAACTCTAATTATTAGTAATGCTAGACACAAAATTCCTATAAATACGACAGAATAATCATATAGTATTCAAACTCGTAATTAGTAAATTTATTCTAATTTTATTCTGCAGTATACTTCACACCGCATTTCGCAATAGGTGGTGAAATCATTTAAAACGTTATTAGTAATGTGTCGTGGTATGTTATCATATGTAAAACAATATTGTGACTAGTATTATTACCTACCGCTAAAATTTCAGTATGAAAACGAAATAGCATAGTTTGCATATCAGACCACGTATAATTTCTTATCCGAAACGGTACTAAAATCCCATAGAAACGGTTTCTACACAATAGCGGATTGCGCGTTGGAAGATATCCAAAACCTGCATTTTGGGAGCTCAATTATTAAAATATAAAGCGAACTAAACATTTGTTTATCCGAAAAAAAATATTTTTCATCGTCGCCTACCACTTCATTTAATGTAGCATGAATTAAAAATTATTTTAATAAATTTGTGAACCACGTTATCGTAGATATGAACGTTTATTCTTTTTTATCGATGCTATTTGAAATATCTTAAAAGAGTATTTTAATGTACAAACAAAATAAGCTATTTTCAGCTCTCTTCTTCTTTAACCCTGCTGTCCTCCTTGGGTCTATGTGATCCGAAATGAAGTCTACTTTTACACGAATACTATGCTTTTAAATGTTCTTTTATCAGATTTAGTGTATTCAATTTTTGCGTTTACTTTTTTAATGTTATATACCTTGTAAATTAAAAATATTTTAGAATTGACACATTACAGGCGGGTGACGAAATTTCTCGTATTTTGTATTTCATATCTTGAAAAGTTAAAAATAGTAAACGACGTATGAAAGATTACTTTTAAAAAATAATCTTCTTAACTTAACCCTTTGCACTCCTACGAGCTGGACTCGATGTTCCATCTTGCTTCGTTCATTGCAGTTTCATAATATAAAACACATTCTTATTGATTAAAAATGAATTTCAACGATTTTTATCACTGTATATATGCTACTAAATATAAAAGTATGAAAATTAAAGGAAGTTCAATACAGATTTTGGAAGTAGCTTATTAAAAACGAACCAGTTGAGGTAAAATATCGATCGTGACTCGGAGTGCAAAGGGTGAAACCTTCAGTTATGATCTATCTTTAGAATACAAATTATTCCTAAAAGTACTTACATAAGCATGAATTTATTCTAACTTTATATCATAGTAAGATTTAGAGAGATAAGGTTCCGTCGTTAATGTATTAAAAAAGAAACGAAATTTTTAAGGGATACGAATATGTAGTGCAAGTAAGGAGGACAGCAGGGTTAACTATGCAAACTATAAAAATATAACGTAATTGCTTTCTGAAAAGAATTATCTATACTTGCGAAAGTTAATATACGATTCATTTCACAAAATAAAAAAAATGTTATTCTTCAATTTGTGTACGGTATCATTTCCTGTGCCATATAAAAGGCTCTATTGATTTTTAAAGCATAACAAAAAATAGCTTTATTTAGTACAGCGTATTTTGTGGTCTCACACTGAATTGCATTTATAAAGTTAATATTATATTCTTAATTCGTTAAAGGTTATCTTAAACATTTACTTTTTATATTTCTTTTACTGACTATAGAATTAATGTACGCTAAATAGATTACTCTGATTCCTTCTGCACTGACATAAACGCGCGACAGCGATTCTATATAGAATGGCTTGCGATACGCAACAAGAAATCATTCTGACGTTTGAAAGTGCTTATAAAATAAAATATACCAATAAAGAAATTTATATTTCGTTACTAAACAGTTTCAGTCCATTTTTGGGGGATTTAGTTATAACCTTCGTTATACGGGACCTTAGTTATAACAAAGTTTGTTTTTAAATGTGAATTTTCAGGCGTAAGTCATCGATTAACGAGACTGTTGCTATTTACTGTTTTTTTTTTTTAATCACTGGTTACACTTTCAGGTGTCAGAATAATTTTTCTTGTATATCGCAGACTATTTTACATACAACCATTGCCACGCAGAAAGAATTAACCTTGCTCCTTGGGTTTATATGCCTCGAAATAAAGTTTACATTTACATAAATGCTGCGTTTTAAATATTCTTTTATCAGATTTAGTAAATTTAACTTCTGCGTTTACTTCTTTAATATTGTGTACTTTGTAAGTCTAAAATACTTATCAATTAAAAAAAAAATTGTTTAACTTTTTCAGTGCCAAAATAATTAAGCAAGTTTTATGTTGGGTGCCAAAAGTGTTTAACACGTTCGCGACGGGTTGTACCACCGGTGGTACATTCTTGTCTGTTCCATGGGGCGGGATGAGCCACCGGTGGTACATACAGAATTGTTCCATGGGGCGGGATGAGCCACCGGTGGTACATGAGCTATTTTCGCATCATAGCATTTATACAACTGATTACTGTAATTAATAAATTTATTTACAACTTTATATACATAAAAGAACTATTTACTGTCGTGATCTGACAGAAGCAACAATGTGTGTTTTTATTTCGATTGTTTTATGCACAAAAGATAGACAATGGTCAAACAAGTGGTATATGATTAATTTGAATCAACCCTGCCAGATGGGAGAAAATACCAAAAACAGCGCCGCCCCAAGGCGGAGACACAAAAATCAGGGCCCGTCGCGAACGCGATAACCTGTTAAGTGCGGAATTTAGTTTCCAAAGGCCACCACAGGGTGCGGAATTAAAATCAAGCGATGAGGTGTATACACGTCAAACGCAAGGTAAATGATCCTACTATAAATTTTTACAAAAAATGAGGAATGATTATATTTTTATTTTATTATCAGAAAAATTTATTTTACATGACGCGTATACACGTCGAACGCACTGCAGAAGAGATTCGGCCTGATGTGTATACACGTCGAACGCACTTAACAGGTTAACCCTTTGCACTCGCACTCGCACTCGCGAACTTTTTAAGTTTCAAAGGACTACTGTGAAAACTTAGTGCTCTTTTGGAAAGAGAAACAGAAAATTACAAATGTTTACAATTTTTTATTTACTCGGTTAATTTAGTTTATTTTAAAACGAAAGAAGTGTTTGAATTGACGAAGATACAGAATTTAATTCAAAACTTAATCTCTGAAGAAGAGAGAGTGCAAAGGGTTAACCAGTTAGCTGTGGCGAACTCTTTTCAGAGCGCGCACCTATGTGTGTCGCGAAAATCCAGCCCGTGCATGAATCCATCTCGAATTATTTATACTTTTTTATTTGTTTGTTTTATTTCGTTTTGACCTCCAAAGATTCTAAACATATTGAAATTTACGAATATATTTTAGTTTTCGCTAAAATTACAATTTAAATAGGAAATGGTAACTAAATTTTACGCATGACGGATATAGTCGTCGTGACACAAAATACTGCCATTTCTCCATGACGGATATAGTCGTCAAACACAGCTGACTGGTTAAAGAAAACAGCAAAATTTTTTAAAATTTTAATATTTATAATTGAAAACATAATCTTGCAGCGGTATGCATAATTATTTGAAGAACAAAAATATATTACGAGATATATCGTAGTCGACACTCACGGTACGCAACGGGGTATCTCGTAGTTGGCAATGAACGCGTTAAAAGGATACGAACATATAGGGTAAGTGAGGAGGACAGCAGGGTTGAAGCAAATTGGTGTATCAATTATTAACGTGCCGACGCTCAGCGGGGTACTTGTACGGAAAAGCCGAACGAAAGTCAACTTTGAAAATTTAGCCTAAATTGTAAAACTTCACATATCCGACATACAGTACCGGACAAACGAATTCGGGCACTGATGTTTTTTTTTTTTGTTTGTCGTGCTAACGTCACGTACTTATGTCACTCACATATTTCTTTACCATTTTAAAATATATATTTTATATTGAAATTTGTTATATTTAATGCTCTACGAGCACTTTAATCTAATTAATGTTAATACACTGAATCATTTAAGTATATTCAGAAACATCATTTGTCCGAATACATTTGTCCTGTACTGTAATTAACCCATTCGCTGCCAAGCCTAAATTATATGAAGTCATTCCCATTGCCATTTATATTTTGAGTGTTATTGTTTACCAAAGCTCTGTTACTTCTTGGTAAGAGCACATATATTATCATACATAATCATTTGCAAGCAGTAGAATTTTTTCAAGTTTTTTACATTTCTATATTTATGTTTGTGGCCACGAAAAATTTGCTAATTCAAAAGCCGCATGTTATAAGATATTTAAAGTAGGACGAGTATACTCGTCTTGGCAATGCATGACACCCTGCCAAAGACGAATATACTCGTCCTTGGCAGCGAATGGGTTAAATATACCTATGAGGAACGATGTATCAATATTTTTGTTCCATTTGTACGCTCATGAAACTGAATTATTCGTTGAAAGTTAAGAGATTTTATCACGCATATTTCTTTATTAATCATCTTCTGAAATACTACTCGTTTATGAAATTAATTTATGAAAGTTTGTTAGGTAAGTATGCACTATACTTCTGAACAATTAAACAAATTATTACTGTTGTATCATCTATCTTTCGTGATTAATGATACTTAGAGAAAGTCGATAACTCAGGGGTCTTGTTTTTCTAATTCTGAAAATTCATTAACAATTTTGTAACAATACGGCATGAATCGGCGTGTTCATTCTTGCATCATTATACTTGTAAAGGTTTATGTATACAATACAAAAGGAATTCATCCGGATTTACATTTTATAACTAATTGAAGTAGTTAAAAAGTTCTCCCTCTTCTTTATCTATCGTTAAGTCCTCTAATGGTTCAAACTAGAGAATTTAGTGACATTTTGTAAAAAAGACAATTTTATATAAATATAAAATATGTTCTGAATAAAATGGAAGTCCCTTAAAGAGGTAATTCTTGAGATGATTTGAAGTAACTTTTTCTTTTGCTAAAATATCAAATTCGATTTTGCTAACGAATTATTAAGAAAGTCTTTGCTAAAAATCATCCCGTTCCAATAAAATTTCACTCATTTTAGAGATTTAAAGTCACCTCATTTAAAAAATTTAAATTAAGAATTATTTCTTCCAATTATTTCCATAAAAATTACAAAAAGTATTGTTTAATTTCTATACCACTTATCAAACATCAAGAAATATTTACAGTTTGATACACTCACTTCAAAAGTAAATTTTATCCCCTGGGTACACATTTAGGAAGATTAGGGAATCAAAAGATTCAATAGAATCTACTACTGGCGACTATAGTCGCTCTTCGCGAGTCGACTTTTGTTTGCAATGTGTGACTATAGTAGCACCATTGAATATTATGAGCAACTGTAGTTACCAAATGGATCGTAGTCGTATTTAGAAATTGCGGGCATACAATGAGAAAAATAGTACTTATGATATGCGAATATATTAAATTAAATGATTTAATTTATAAAAACACAAAGAATCGTTATAGTGAGATAACGTATGAACACGTTTTTAAACAGAAACCTCCACAGCGAAAGGGTTAAAATGACGTTTATTTAATCAATTTTGGATGAATTTTACCAAAGATACGAGGACTTAGAGGTATCTGAATTATTACTATAGCTATGTCCGGATTTTCCGTACGTGCCAATACCCGTGTCGCGACGCTTATTACGAAGGTTTCAATTTATTGTTCTCTGGTAGACGCTTTTTGCGTGTGTTTCAGATATTTGCAATTTTGTTACGAGCAAAACGAAAAAACGAATTGGGGGTAACGACTGATAACGACAGTGGGACAGCGTACGTACAGACGATGTTGTTTTATCTTATAGCAGCATCTTTGAGTCACCTGCAGCGGTGATGTGCAATTGTCACGTGGGCGTAGTTATCGGGAATGCATCAACGCTTCCTGGATGCTAACCTATTTACCAGCGTCGCGAGTACTACGCCAATAAGATTCCTTGTTGATAGGACTCAAACGTTCGTTAAAATTGCGCTGGCAACAATGTTTTTCACCTTGACTAAAAAATAAACACCAAGGAACTATTTTACACAGTTTGAAGAAAGTCTAAATATCAAATTTGACTTTACCGTTAAAAATATGAGCATGTGAAACAAATCTTTGCAATATTCTATATCTCGATTCGATGATTGCTGAACTTATAATTTTTCGTAATTTAAAAATGTATATTAGCTTGAGTTAAATTAAGAAATGAATTTGTGTGCACAGTTCTGTGCGGTATACGATAAGTAAATATTTTTTGTATTCTATATTTGTGTAAACTTTATATACTTCGAATATTTTGTACCGCTTTTATGTTTTAAGTATAGGATCTTTAATTCAGGTATATTCAAGTAACGTATTCATACGCTCGGTAATACGAATTAATATTTCAAGTCCACATGTTTTATGTAACGGAACATGAAATGGTCACAAAGATATCTAACAACCTTAGGTATGAAGCGAATATTATATACAATTATAGGTTTACAAATAATAGAATAAAATCAAAATCTGTTTTTGATAAATATTTAACTCTTTTAGTGCTGATCGAAAAGATATACACTACCGCTCATAAGTATCCGGACACTGATAAAGTTAACTTGATCAATTTCTAGTGTTAATACATAAATGATACTAAAACATATAAATTAATGACAATTTAATGATTGAAAATAATATTTACTACTTTCTTAAGGAATCGAAACGTTCCAAATTGAAATTTTCTGTTAATAAAAATTTGCCAATAGTGTATTAAAGTGAAATACATGATTTGTAAAAAAATACTAACCATAGTGGAGGAACGTCATTATTTAATCCATAGCTCAGCAATTAAATAACCCAAATATAAAGAACTTTTCAAATAACAAAACAGTTTCACAAGATTTGACACCTATAAATTTTAATGTTATTTTGATTGCATATTAGCTAAGTGATTTATTCACAATATTCAATTTCATCCTATCATAATATTCTGTTCCACATAGCTGTAACAATAACAATTAAATAACAATATCATAAATCACATTTTGTTAAAAATAAGCAAGTGTCCGGATACTATTGAGAGGTAATGTAGTTACAAGAAAAATACCGAACCAACTTGATGTAGTTTGAAGAGATTTGAGAAAAGATCTATAAAAATAAAAGTAAGAACGATATTAATGAAAGTTGAAAACGAACATATTGCAAAATAAAGGAAGAATGAATTAATGATAAATGTGTTTCAATATTTGTTGAATATCGCACTGATAGTGTTTATTTAAAATTATGAGAAAAAATAGGAAATATTTGATCATAATTTGATATAGAACACGTAGTATAAAGCATGAATAGTAAATTAGAAAACTTAATATCAACTCATTTAGAAATTCATGTGTAAAAAATAAATTGAAATATTCTATAGGGTTAGAATTTTTCGGTAACGTATGTTTACGTCTTGTCAATGTATCAATCGCTAAACGTAATAAAAAGTTTAACCAATAAACAATTATTTCAATTCGAGGAACATCTAAAATTTCTAAAAAGAAATTTAACCATTTATAACATCATATGAATTTATTTTGAGAATTAATTCTCTTGCAACGCAGACAGTCCGACATTATCATATGCGCAACGATATATCGTCGTCGGCATTTTACGCAACTATTGCTAACGACGATATATCGTTGCTTGGCATTAAAAGGGTTAAGTTCGGTTTCTTAAATAAATCAGAATACATAGTAAGAAACATTATATTTTAAAGAAGTAACATTAGTACTTAAGGTGGTCGAATATTTTTGCGACCAACTATATAATGTTCGTATCAAATAACATACAGCCTCTTACTAAAAATTGTATTACATTATTAACATTGTTTAGTTACCATTGCACTATTAAATTTGATTACTGTATTACTGCAGCGACACCACGATCCATCTGCAGTAATTATTAGTTAAAACATTTTCAAATCAAAGTGGAAAACCGTAATCAATCGTAGTTTTTTCTCTAATAAGCAGACAAAATTCAGGCTATAGAGGGTTAAATTTTATTACCGTATCAATGTAACGATACCACTACCAATCTATAGCAATTATTTTAAAAATTCTCAAATCAAAGTGAAAAACTGTAATCAATCGTAATTTTTTTTCCGGCAATGAGACAAAATCCGAGCTATAGAGGGTAAAAAGATCGCACAACTTTATATATCTAAGTCTAAGAAAATTAAAAAAAAAAAAAAAAAAACACGGTTGATTCACGTGAACCCGAACACAAAAAGGTTAAAGATGTAAAGTTAACCCTCTATGGGACCGTGTGACTTAAAAGTTCCAAACTGATGTATCTATATTTTAAAAAATTAATTTTGTTTAGTTACCACTGCACTATTAAATTCGATTACTGCATTACTGCAGCGTCACCACGATCCATCTACAGTAATTATTAGTTAAAACATTTTGAAATAAAAGTGAAAAACTGTAATCGATCCTAATTTTTTCTCCGATAAGCAGACAAAATTCGGGCTATAGAGGGTTAATTTATCGTCAGATACAGATACATATTATTTTCATTTTTAAAGCTTCGTTAATTTTACCAAAAACAAAAGCGAAATCAGAGATATACTTATTGAACAACTATTCTTTTCTTCATTTTCTATCATCAATAGCTTGGTTCATCATTAATTCTGAAATAACCAGAACAATGATATTCTGAACTGTATAATGTGCCTGCAAGGTTTGGTAGCAACAATGCTAGAAGCACTGTAGTCGGATCTATTCATAAATCGAAAATATGGATATCATGAGAAAAGGGTATTGATAAAGGGTATAAAATGTAAAAAATAATACTAATTTGATATCCAATGAATAAACAAATACAAGTATGCTACTTTTATACTGCTATAGCTATGCTATTACTAAAGAAAAAAAAGTATACACCTTTTATAATTTCATTTTCAAACTTGCAGTAATTAAAGTTTTTAATTATTTTATGAATATAGTGGACACGCGTCTAAAATTTTGAGCTGTTATTCTGAACACTCTGTATTATACAGCATATTAAGATATATTAAGATATAAAGACAAGTTCTAACAATTATGCGGAATAAACGACCAAACCCTTTATTCACGAGGCCAGTATTTTGGAAATAATTTTATTCGTATAATTCATATCATTGTATTATACTGCTAGTCGTCAAGAAAATTTTTGGTGATCATTAATCACAGGATTATAAAATATTGTAAAATATTTGTATTCACTTGTAAAATATTTACTCTGTTTTAACAGTGATGATGCAATCGATGCGTTACTATTTTGGAATACAATTATTTTCTTAGATTTTTACAATATGTCGAATCTCCTTATCTACAAAGTCATTCTATACTTATATCTTCACTTATCGAACACAGATCTTTCTTCAGTTAACGATTTAGAACATCTATTCGTGACTATTCGGTAATGTAAAATATCCTCGAATTTCGAAAGTCACATTAGAAAACTGAGATTAAAAGCGACGTAAGTACCAACAGAGTGGGTGGTACAGTCGATAATCAATTGACGATCGACGTCTCGAATTGTCTGCTTAAACATAGACGCAACCCTTCAAATGTTCTTTCACGATATCGTATATACCACGGCTATCGAGCGAATTCTCAATAGAGACAACTCAGAAATATTTTTTTTTCCCTTTCCTCAAGAACATATAAATTTCACACAAAAGATTTCGTTTCTTTAACAGTGTGAAACAGAAACTGTTTCGTTGTTTATAAGTATCTCGTTGCTCCGTTTTGAACATTACACCATTGTATGACTTATTACTTTCCTATATTACTAAATAATGAAACAGATAAAAGATAAAAGATATTGACACCAACGAAAAGATTAACAATTTTATGCGTTTTACTGATAATTCAAAAAATGAAACGAAACAAATTAATTTCATACATGTAATAAAATGACTCGTTAAAAGTCTTTATATTAAGGAATTATGATATTTAACTTGGGTGAAGAGTGCCTTTCAAATGTGTAACTAGATATTGTGCAAGTATTCTATACGCCTATGAATGTTTGCCTCAATTACTACTGTGGGCGATTGCACTAATAATTTGAATCAGCGCACCGAAACCATTTAAAAACAAATGATCGAATTGCTCGCGCTACGAATTGCATAAGCAGTGCTGTTCATTGATGCCATACTTGAATACTTAGTAAATGATTCTACGATATTCTTTGTGGAAAAATTACCTTATAAAAATTTGTCGTCTAGAGCATCAATTATTCCGATAAAAAAAAGCTGTTAAGGTATATTTCACGTCGTAAAATATTTTTAAGAACAGTTAATCGTTTGGAAGATTGCTACGCAAAAAGGCGTTGAATCTTATTGCGTTTTATCACGTTAGAAAAATGCAAGATATCAGATCCTACTTCAAAAAATTCGACAATTATACGTTTTCAAAAATCATATGTTTTCAAAAAATGAAATCCTCTTTGATTCAGCTGTAAGTAAAATATGACGTAGAAAGCAGCCCAAGATCCTTGCCGACTTATCTATCGCGAATACAGGTCACATAATCTAGACTCTTCCGTGAACCAAAAACGTATAAAATAGGAGTCATGTCACAAAAAGTGTAATTCATGTTACTCGTGATTAAATAATACTGAATCATTGCGTGATTTCTCGAAAAAACACTGTATTTTGAACTGTCTTCGATTTTTTCTGTAACATTACCTAACGGATGGTTTAGGATCCTTGGAATCCAGGACTCGCGAACAGAACGGGGATGCTGCTCGTGTTCGGATAACAGTTTCTCTTACCTGATTTGATAATCTAGGCTGATCCTTGGTAACAAAATTTGCAAACACGGTCTCTTGGTTGTCCGTCGATCAGAGTCTCGCGAGAAACTAGCTCGTCTAAAGACCTGGAAGTCCTTCCTCTGTAAGGTACGTCCGTCTGTCGTCCCACGTCCGTCCGTTTGTCCTAGCGTGCTCTGCTCCTGCGCCTCAACGCCCAACAACCCGACGAGACAACCTAACCCAACTCACTCGATAATCCACCCATACCCATGCGACTTCGTCGAGCTTTTACGAAACAATCTATCGATAAATTATGTAGCACCAATTCTCCTTTTTCCGCACGCAACGACCACCAAACTTTTCCTTCTAGTTATTTTTCGTTAGCAAACCCAAACGAATGGGTTCCTAGCGTCGACACTTTCGACATCTATTGGAGCTTTATTAAATATATATCAATATTAAATTGTCAGGAAGATGTAATTGAGAATTAACAATAATTTGCAACGAGAAGATGGTGCATAATAATAAATTTATTTTCATGGTAGGTAAGTATATAAACGCGAATTTGCTGAATGTTAGGTTAATCATGGTGTCTTTATGGATTCAAATTTTAACAGGTGATTTTAGTGAAATTTCTCGAACATTATATTGTATCGTAATTTATCATTATAATATATTATAATTTGTTATTATATATTTAATTTTATACCTTAGAGAATAGTTTTAACAAAATCTTAAATTGATTTTGACCAATTCGTTTAAAATTGATTCCTTTTTTGTAACTAAAGTGTTAGTAAGGAGTACTTAGGAGTAATAACGAGCTAATTTTCTAAGGAGTACTAGTAAAAAATAACCAATATATGTTGCATTCACGCGCTTAGATTAAAAAAAAATATTTAAAATTTACACTCATCTTTCAAGTATTGAAATAAAAAAATAATTTCATACAAAACTACGGTCACAAAAACAATTGCTATACAAACGTTATTCAACTCTACATAAATGCAGACGAAACGTATTTTGATACATAAAAATCAAACGTTCCACTCAAAAAAATATGTTTGTTAAATATTTTTAATTCAATTTTTCAGAAGCATTTTGATTTTTGTATATATAAATATTTTGTCCACTTTGCATGATATCTAAACAGTATAATCCTGGGCATGAAAAGAAAGGTGGTTAAACGTGTCTGTCGCTTTCATCCTAATTACCGTGCCTTTTCTAGTTCGTTATGAGCAAATATACATTTATCTTGTAAGCACGAAGGGGTCGAATAGGCGGTAGTGCGAATAAAGTGTGGCACACCCTTTTCTGACCAATCACTTTAATTCCATTGCTATTACGTTGATGCGGTTGGCATCCTTGTTAGTTTGATACATTTCAAATTTCCAAGTAATTCTTGATAACACGGAAAGTTCGTCAATCCCTTAATTATCTGCGAGAATCCTTTGTGTAGATAGACTTAAATACTTTTATAAACAAGCTGGAAAAATATAGTTTGTGAGAACGATATACTATATCATGGTACAGTTCTATTACTTGTAAATTAATGTCAGTTATTAACAATTAATAACTATATTTTATTTATAATTTCAGTTCTCGATAATACGAAGCTTGATCGGAATAAAAATCAATAAATATTTCAATCACTGAATACTTAAATATTTTACGAAATTTCTTTTATAAAAATATAATTTTCACTGTAATACGTTCAATCTATCCATACAAAATATAATTATTTAAAAAACGTAGAATATTAGAGAAAACTTTTTATAATACAAAAGGTCAAGCAATAAAAGTTTATCTTTGCATTTATAATTCGATGATAGTAACTTAATAAAATGTTATTTAGTTATTCATAGATATAGTTAACGTCACGAAGTTAGCTACCAACATTCGACTGCTAGAATGTGTTTATTGATTAATTGCTGTGTTGCTAAGTCTCTCATTGATGTTCCTGAGTTATTTCGCGCCTCATCATCAGTTACATATCGTTAGCGGCGTACAGATCAAGCCTAACTTCTTCAATGAAACAGTTGTTCCATTCATTTCAATTTGTATCCAGTAGCATTGCATTCCAAGAGGCGATATTATCAATTAATAGCAAACTTAATGTATGCTGTCGCGTCTGGTGGTTCCTATATTCGCTTGTAGAAATTATGATAAAAACAGAATTAATTAATGGAATTTCAAGATGTTATATACATACGTATCGTTAATGTATACAGAAAATATGAAATTTATAGTTCCCATGTTTTTTAGTTGTTGGAGATTTTGCTTCACTGCACAGGTATTTTTTTCTTTTTTTTTTAATTTGATAATCGAAGATTTGTTGCCCTTACCTGAAACAAAAATAAAGTTTGCTGTTATTAAAGATACATTGATTTCCATGAATTAAGAAAACTAGATACGTTTTCATTATTCTTGATTTTGTTTTTCAAATGCATTAATATTTTGTAGCTTTAAATTAATAATAAATATGATAGTTTAAAATATTGCATACTATCTGAAAGTTTAAAAAAATCAAAGACTAATAGGCACAGTATTTACTATTTTAAACGTTGAAATTACATGCTACAAAATTGTTTAACACATTTAAAGATACCGCATTTGACAGTAGTAAATAACAAGACAGAAAAAGTAATTTTAATGTATGTAACTTTAAATCATTGCTTACACCGTTTTAACCTTTATAGTTTTACAGTATTTAAAACTCATTATACGTCATAAATAAAATTTCATGCTACAAAAATTAGCACTTATAAATTAATAAAAATTTTCAATTAATATTTTTCAAAAGATATAAAACAACTGCGTTGGAAAATAGAGTATTCTTGCAAAATATTCCACTGATATCGTTCAAATTACGTATAATATATTTTTTACATCATCATAATTAAAAAATATATTTAGGTAGCCTTACCTAAGCGTTCTATCCTGTATATTATACGATATTCTTTTTGTATATTTTTTATAAAACTCTTGGTTATAATTTATGATTGAATAACTGTAATTCCATTAGTTATTTTGAAGTTATAACTATGTAATATATGATGAGTAAATAAATATTTATACTAATACAAAAAATTAATGTTCAAAGTAAAAAAGAACTGTGTATTTCGCGTATAATTATACTTAGAAAGAAATAGTTTACTTATATTATTATTATACACATTGCTATAAGTATGTAGCTGTTAACCCTGAAACACATTACAATTTTCGCGGAACATAATTTTCATCTTGTTTTGCTTAAAGCAATAAAAAATGTTAGTGCCTTCAAATTGCTTCAGACATAGGTACACTGTTTTCTACAGTTGATGCAATAACTATTTTATTTTCAATATCACAGTCTTATGAAATTATCCTCTATTTAATTCATCAATTTTACATTGAATATGTGTAACATATAAAACTTCAGTTTATTTACAAATTACTTTTTATGAATCTTTCTTGTATATGTTTTATAATGTGTTCTGAATATACACAATACATAAAGGTTGATCCATGTAAGGCTACATAAATATTTCTTCGAATTGTAATGATACAAAAAATATTTTATGCACAATTGAATGGTATCAAGGGATTAATATCGTGCAAAAATATGTTTTTTTGGAGTTACAAGGCCATACACGATATAATAGGAAAAAATTTGTAGTAATTGTTTGTAAAAAAGATATCGATAACCTTATAAATTGAAAAAAAAAACTGTGTTGGAGAAAAAAATATTCTTGCAGAATATTGATTCGCCGATACCATTCAAATTACGTATAAAATATTTCTTTTTTAATATAACTCAATAGAGATATTTAAGTAGCCTTACCTAAACAGTCTACCTTGTATATTATACGATATTTTTTTTTTTCTTATAAAATTGTTGGTTACAATTTATGAATGAATAACCATATACATTTATCAAAATAATGTTCAATAGTTTGCTACAAAATTGATGTAACTATTATGTACTGCAAGAGATTGATATTAATAATTAATATTCAATTACAGAATACTAATTATTTTGATTTATTAAAAATATTCAGATTGATAATAAATTATATTTTCCTCTATTTATAGAAGATATACTACGAAGAAGAAAAAATTTCACTGAATTTTAACGAAGTTAAATATTCTAAACTTTATTGATTTTCCGTAGTTTAATTTTTAAATGATTTCTTATACCATTGGACGCTATTTGTAAAGACAAAATCACTAACAACCTCGCCTGTAACAAAATCGATACTAGTCTTTCCAACCATCTTCCGGTAAGAACGCTTGTTCACAAAATCTATGGTAACTTTCTAGATTATTTAAAACTAGATATACCGACGGAGATAAACAAGCAATGAAATACCGATTGTAGATTCGTTCTGCTCTTACTTTTCAAATTTTTTATAGAAGTATTCCATGTTTATTTTTTGAAAATTTATATATCAAATACTTATAATGTTTCCGTAATATTCTAATGCTGGTTTCTATATTTCCATTCAATTTTATATTTCATATCGTTTTAACAGTAATATAAATACATAATATTTTAATTAGAAAATCAACTTTTTATCAAACACATGTACCAAATTATTTTTATTTTTATTTATTTATTGTCAAAGTTTCAACACAATATGAAGTTATCGACACTGTTAAAATAGAATGTTTTATTTGAAACTGTAAGAATAACTTTTTTCTTAGCATTTCTTAACTTTTTCTAATATTCAGTCATAATATTAATGGATTGCAATTTTGAAGTCTTTAAAAAATAAACGAGTAAAGAATTATTGAACTTGATTTATGGTTTCAACGAATTAAGAACAGGGAAGAAATTGTTTTTGTAAGGTGTACTGCCCCTGGTGGTGCGTCTAGTCGAAGATTACTAATCCACAACGATGGAAGCCTTGCAAAGTCCCCCTTGGAATCGAGCCACGAACGGAGTTCTCTGTTATCGTTAAGAATCGATAGTTTAGTTCATCCTTTTACTCTTGCTTATTCCTTATTGATATTCATTACCTGGTAAAACAAAAGACACCTTACAAAATTGATATCTCTGTGCTTAGGTTTTCTTCGATGAAACATTAAAATAGAAGTGTAAAAATGCTAAAAAATTTCAGTTATATTTGAGAAGTATTAAAAATTTTTGGAACATTGTAAAATGATATCTCAAAGATTTTGTTTTAGTAAATATGAAATCGAAGAATTGAATAAATAAATATAAGCGCTCGAAGCAATATTAATAAGTTTTTCAAACAATTATAGCTATTTTAGATTTTTTAATAATCACTGTTAGAAAAGAACATGACACTTTTGTTTTTAACTCTTTGCTATCGAAAGCAGAAGTGTTTCTAGCAAGGTAGTTCATATATCATTTATTATTATTGAAAATGGGTGTCAAAATACAAGTCAAATTATTTGTATTTAATATTGTTTATTATTTAATGTGTCTTTAACAAAAAAACTAAGATAAGGAAATTCGCATATTGAAAGTAGTAAATTACAAATTTAAAAAAAATTTGATTCGGTAAAAAATGACCCAGGAGCCGTAACAGGGTTAAAGGTTAATAATTCTTTTAATGAAATCTTCTCGTAGAGCGGTAATAAAACGAGCTAAAACTCGTTTCCACAAATATCTCGATAGTGATTTCACTATCCAAGCTATTTTTAAACATTAACTCAAGTTACTTTTATAATCGTCTGTGTGTCACATCAATTTGTACGTAGACATTGGTTCTTTTCTTTTATTAATGTGTGAGAATCATGAACGAATATGCGAGTACACAAATAAACGATCACGTGTCGTGACATTTATATAACTTAAGAGCTTTACGATTCGGATGAACGCCTTCCCAAAATGCAGCCCATTGGTTCATGAAAGGGGACAATGTGTCATTAAATCCTGGCTATCGAGATGAAAGTGCGTGTGTTGAACGGAAATGAACATAGGAAGACGCTGATTTTATGAGAAGTGATACATCAGAATGGATCAAAGCCAATGAAAGTGTCAATAAAATGTCTTGACGTAACTTGTTATTTTTATTTATGTACTTTTAAGTTATCAACCATGAAATTCATAATTATGGATTACTAACGATTCAGTCTATAGAAATGATATTCAAGTTTTCGAAGAAGATCGATATCTTTTATAAATCTCAGTAACTGCTGTGTCTTCTTTTTGTCAGTGAAGTTTTTCCATATACAGTTCGTTATTGTTACATTTCTGTCTTGTTATTTTTATTAAAAAGAAACAAGCGGCCCAACTATATCGACATCGCGTCAACTTTGTTCCCTGACCTCGTCAATGCATATTTACTTAAGAAATAACAAGCATTGCATTCAACTGTTCGATGTATTCTTTCTACTTATTTTTTTTCATTTTTATTTTTCTCTAACACAATGAGTTAAAGGAACTCTGCTTCTATCGACGCAAAAATATTGGTACAAGTAGCAAATAAGGTATTAAATAAAAGGTAGTGTTACAGTTTATTAGATAGATATGCCATGCGTAATTGTGGTATTGTAAATTGACGGTTTGTTTACTTCGACAACAATTAACGTAATTGCAAAGTAGTAAGATATATGTAGTATTATTGTCATTTACGTATCATTGTGGATTCATTTATACAGGGTGTTTGCGGAAACACTGTACAGTACTTTATTTTCTAACGTACTGCAGCCAGAAAAAAATTTTTTTATTAAAATTGCACGATACTTTGGTAGGTTGATGAAAGGAAATTTTTCTTCCACTTTATTTTTTAATAAGATACAAAAGTTAAGATCGTTTTTTTACATGGAAATATGTGTTTTTCTTCAGATCTTTTGATGATGCTTTTCAAGACGAATTCATCATAAAGATTTATACTACCATTTATAGGTATTTGATCACTTGGTCGAATCGGATGGAGAAGTTTATATCAAGTTTACAATGTGAATACCTCTAAGCAGAATGAATATTTTAAGTGATCTTTATATGAATGTAAGAGAGAAATATATACTGTGGTAAAAAAATTATGTTGAGATGCCTTATTTCAAATATATTTTGTATATATTAGATAAACTGAAGGTGGCCAAATACTTATGGACGGTGATATACGTGTTAAACATCGCCATAATAGGCTCAAAGATTAAAATAGAGCAAAGACTGCCAACCGAGTTTCCTATTCCAACCAAGTATTTTCCCGGAAAAATAAATAAACTTCCAAGCTGAGTGTCTCAAAAACTAATTAAAATCGGTCGTGTGCATGGAAAGCTGAGATGAATTCTTGAAAAGCACTATCAAACGATACGAAGAAAAATACACAGCACCATTTAAGAAAACGAACTTAACCTTCGTATTTAATTAAATAATAAAGTAAAAAAAGATGCGACTCCTTGTATCGTGCAATTTTAATAGAAAAAATGTTTTCCTGTCTGCGATACGTTGGGGAATAAAAGCACTGTCCAGTGTTACCGTGGATACCCGGTGTCAGTAGTCAGTAGAAAAAGTAAAGGTGACACGTTGCTATTCTTAGAGCCTGGTTTGTAGACCGATACTTGTTTAAAGTGGTTGAATTTGACGATCTTACGTACAAACACGCCCACGCTGTACGCGGATGCGCACGACGCTACGCGTACTCTCTCTTTCTCGTTCTATCCCATGCTCCCTCTCTGTCTCGACAGTTATCTACATTTAGATACCTCGCGCCGGTCGATTCACGACACTTAAAAGTTATCTTTGCTAATTACGTAGGTAACCTAAATTCCATTGATGTAATGTCTTTTGAATTGTATCTTCTGGCTAAATGTCGGTCCAATAAAATTTTACGCATTACGTGCTTTTAATACACTTAAACAGTTGTCCTAATATTATCGAACAACGTTATCGCGTAACCGTATTCAATGCACCAGTTAAAATGTGATAAACCAAAGTAAAACGAGTAAAATCTATGATTAAACTTTAGACTTTTAAACTAGTCGGAATGGCTTTAATTACTGTCGAAATTAAATTAGACAATAAAAAACCCCGAAGCAATTAACTGAAATGACATCAACGTACTTAAGAATTTAACTCGTTAGATCGAGGAAATGATTTTTTTTAGCAATAGTTTGTTTTTTAACCTGTTGCCAATGACGCAACCAGTTTTTGTCGTTGAACGACAAATAATTGTACGTCTGAGACAACGATTTGGTTCATTAGTTGTACATCGTACAATTACCGGTAAGGCGATATGGCACATTGGCGATCCTACTCTAACAATCAGTTACGCCTCGACATCGAGACGTATAATGATAATTGACAAGGGTGTGTTCATCAATTGTATGAAGTAACTCAAAGAGGATCGGTTACCTTATTAAGGTACTAGCAGGGTCGTATATTCGGCACTGTTTTAATTACTATTTATAATAATTAAATTATTTCCAACGCAGTAGATAAACTGTCTCTAACATGATTGCATTTTTTCATTTATAAGAACGTACAAGAAATAGTTTCGAATGCATTAATAAGTTTAACTTGCTTACTGAATTATTTGATAATACTCATGTATAGCATACATGAAATATACTGAATTAATAATATCCAATTGAACTTTCAATAAAATATTGAAAAATAAGAATTAGATATTTTTGTCAGTTTATTACCAATAAAGAATTCAGAGAAATTTTTATAAGTATTTGAAACTACTGGTTAGGTGCAGGCTATGTAACGTGCTTTTTTTTTTTAACCCTCTATAATCGGTATTTTGGTTGCTTATGAGAAAAAAAAATTATATACGATTACGATTTCTCAGCTTGATTTAAAAATTAGGAACTAATAATTACTATTAATAGCCTGCTTGATACCAATACAACGGTATAGTAATGAAATATAATAGTACAGTGATAGAGATATTGAATTATAGCGTTAAATTATAGTATAATTTATTTAAATATTTGAGTTAATATTTGACCTTATTAGGCATGTTGTCAAAGAAATTTTAGTTGTTTTCATCACAACTTTCTTCATTCCAATTATTATTCCTGTTTCTGTCATTTTTTCAGTCTTATGAATTCGTTAATAAAGTATATTTTAAATTATAAAATCAAATAATGTTCCATTAAAAGAAACAACAGAACAATATTTAAAATTTAAAAAATATAGATACATGGGTTAACGATGAATCGGAAGATTTTAAAAGAGAAGATATCCCAGCGGTCCCAATTGGATGAAAAACTGTTATAAATAATAACGGAAAACACATGGGTTAAAAGGAGTATAAGTGTTAAATATAAGTTTTAAAATTCAAATTTTTCAGTGTATTTTTTAGCGGACAGAACTTTCGTTGTAACCTAATTATAATCAGCATAACAGATGATGCTGCATTAACACTAGAACTACCACGTGGTCAAAATGATTGGTTTGCAATCTCTCGTATAAATTCTGTGAATTAAGAATTTTTTGTGTTTTTCTATAACGAATATAAATAAACATTTATTTCCTTTGCACCTTGTACTTGTTTCAGATACCTATTACTTTGAATTCTTTGGTGGAAAAGGTATACTTTAATCGTTGGTAGTTCTACTATAATCAGTATTGTGAAAATTAGTTTGTAAAACAATAATTTAATGTGCACAAATATAAAATTGATGATAATAATTAAATAATTGTCATACATTGCTTAAAACAAAGTATGGTTTGCTTGTCTCGTTTTATCAGAGCATGTAGTTCTGCGTTACGCTTCCACAAACTACCCGGCCGTTCATGCATTCTCTCTATTGTTGGTTTAGAGTTCTTTTAGACTTTAGGGCTATACGAAAATTTGTGCCTTTCGTTTCCATTGTTCGCCTCTGCAGCTGCTCCACTCGTTAGTTGGTACTTATTAATACTTTTTACTTTCGTTGCTTCTCGTGTACAATTGGCAGCATTATATTCTATGCTTTGAACACTTTACACCAGCACTGAACGGTTCGATTTAATTAAAAATGTTGTGTTTTGAGCTGCGTTAAATTTATTAATGTAACGTATTATTTTCTAGTCAGTTCAGTTTGCGCTTAATCGAACGGATTTTAACTACCAATTTGATTAATTAATCGAATAATTGTAATTGTCGTACACAGAAAATAAAAGTAAAATAATATTAGTCTAAAATGATGAGGCAAAATTTATAAAAGAAACTGATGTTTAACATTAACGTTTGATTTATTTCATTTTATTTATTTATTATAACAATCAACACTTTAACCGATAAATATAAAAATTTAATACTTAGTTCTTGTATGTGTCTTATATACAATAGGCCACCTAAATATATATGTTTCGCCTTCAGTTGTAAATATACAAAAAATATTTCATATGCAATTTGAGTGGTATCAAAGGAGGAACACGTTACGAAGAATATTTTTGTTCCAAAGTCATATCTCCAGAGTTTTCAATATCACCAATGTTTTTTTCTTTTCTTTGCATATACGTACGTATGTTGTAGCGGACATTAAAATACATTCAGAAATGTTTAATAACGTGACCTCGAAATTTGACTCCAAAAATTAATATTAAACGTGACATTTATCTCCATCGATATCTTGAACTTCAACGACGGCACAAGACAACCTGCTTAGATTGATATCGAAGCTTGAAATCTGAATGGTAATAAATTTCACGTGTAACTTTTATTTTAGGAATCAAAGGTCATATTATTATACATTTTGGAACATATTATAATGTCAGCTACTATAAATAAAAGATAAAAATGTGCACTTGTATGCAAAAAAACATCGATTGCCTTGAAAATTGTGGAAAAACGTCTTAGAGACAAAAATATTTTTTGCAACGTATTCATCCTTTGATGTCGTTAAAATCGCGTATGAATTATTTTTTGTATCGTCGCAACTGAAGCAGATATTTTAGTGGCTTGTTTTAGGTGAAGCACCCTGTATATTGAAACGATATTCATGTTTACAAGACGAATGGTAATTTTCAAAGCATAGTCCCGATTGAATACCTATGTACAATTTTTCTTTGTAGAATTGCAGAGATCTTAAACGTTGAAGGAAAATGCTTCCATCCTAGTGGAGCATGGATGCTGTGCGACGTCGCGTCGTTTTATTATCGATTCCCCTGTCTGGCGCTCGTGTAAACCTCTCTTCTGCTTCTACCCCACCTTTTACCACGACCCCTCACCCATTACTCGGCCTTTGTACAAGTATATACGCGCAGCCCCTTCCTGGTTTACGCGAAACAGGGTAAGCGAACGTCAGTTTGAACGTGATATAAGTTTGTTCTCGGTTAGAAAGTATTCCATCAATTTATTTTTGTTTTAGCTTTGTACATCGCAACGATGCGACATTTTATGTACACCTAATTTTGTTTTTACGCGATAAATACGTTACCAAAGAATGCGTGTAAAAAAAGATGTATCTATATAAAAATAAAAGACAGACATAAAAAATCAGCAAAAATAAAATAATATATTGTAACGATAAAAATAATAAAATAATAAAATAATACTATAATACTATAAAATGAGATTTTATATTAGAATTTTAATATTTTTATGTGTTCATTTTCACCTCATATTTTATGAACATTGTACATGTATATAAGAGTGTATATTGAAAAGACCGTTTGTATCATGTTAAATCAAAGTAAACCGTGTAAAAAAACAGGATGGAATTTTTTTTTTTAGAAAGTATTAAATCAAAGTCTAGTACTGTGCAGAAGTCAGACCACCTGTGCTACTAGTTTTGTAATGGCGATTGAAATTATCTTTTTTTTTCTTTTTTCTTTTTATTTTATTCTTGTATCAACTCATAAGGTTCGTTAGCTACAACATTATATATTACATTTCATTTAACTATGCAATTTTTAATATTTTCCGTGATTTTCCATAAAATATGCGGTTAAAGGTTTGTTTTTCTTGCGTTAAATATTTTTTCAAATATTTATTACTGTAATTTTTTTTAGTAGAAATAGGTATACTTTAATTGTCAGTAGTTTTAGCGTTAATATTCCGTTTTAATGGCGTTAAGAGTACAATTCCTTGATTTCTTACCTTAGTACATAAATAAACATTTGAATAAATATAAATTTATAATATAAATCGAAGTATTAAATTTTGACGTGTTTTAAGAAATTTAACATACTGAACTTATCTTTGTTTATTTAAACTTATCTTTATTTCGTAGATACTATTAGAAGGAAATTAATTTTTAGACACTACTCTCCTTTTGATAATTATTCACGATTTCATCCGTTATACAAATTTCTTAAAACTTCTGGAATAAACGGAGTCTTTACCTGAATATTATAATTATGGTTTGTGACGGGATCATTGGAAAATTATGTAACAGTTTTTCCAAAATAACCGTTGCTGTACAGAAGGCAAAAAGAGGTTATACAAAATATTAATTATTCAAATTTAATCAATATTTCTAGTTACAATTCTTGAATCAAATGCTTCTTAAAAATTAGAAAAATAATCGAAACGATAGCACTATTCTTAAACTCATTTATAAAATTACAAACCGTTTTTGTGGGTAGATGGTCATAGAAATTTGCATAATAGCTACTGTAGTGTTTGTATGGCTACTTTATAAAGCACAATATATATATTTTAAAATGTTAAAATTATATACATTTTATCTTATATATATTGTGTTTTATAAAATAGCTTCATACAATAGCTTATATACATATATAAGACATTTTTGTTACCTAACCAAATGAACTTGACAGAACGGTAAATACATAACGCTAAAAGAAATATCGAAAAAAATGATTGAATAACGTGAAACAAAGACAGAAGAAAATGACAGATACTGAGACAGTAAATATCGAAGAAACTGTACCTATACTGTGTAGAATACAGTAGAGCGTCAATTATTCGAACCAATTGGAACCGAGATGGTTCGAAAAAACGTTCAGATAATCGAATAGTTCAGTTAATAAAACATATGTGTATACTTATCCATTTACTATAAGAATTAAACCTAAAATTACTTACTGAAAAACAATATTAAGAAAGAAACATTTATTAAGAAAGTTCATTTTTTCAAGTATATAACATTTAATTTTTTTTTACTATCGAAGGCAGTCTTTTCTTCGTAGCGAAATTTCTTTTTCTTTTTAGCAACAATATATCCATAATATTGCATTCTGACTGTCGCTCGCATCATCGGTACCGCTACATCAAAAGTTTGTTTACTCCTCCAATCGATGGTTTGAATAATCGACTTAGATAATCGACACTCTATTGTATTAACAAGGAATATTACATAATTGACACACACCGATTTTGATTAAATTTTGATACGATATAGATCTCGACACTTTGAAGGGGTGATATCAGCCCTCAAAGTAGGAGGTGGGAAACCTATTTGAGAGTATAAAAACTTGAAAAGTATTGGAGATAGAAAGAAAGTTTAAGGGTTCGGTTTGTCTATTTTTTAATGCCGAATCCAGCCGTGTAAAAATTTTTAATCAAAATTGATTTGTTTAAAAACTTTTACATCCTACTTTGAGGGCAGATTATCCCTGATCACCCCTTTAACCCCTTGGCTTACCATTTTTCTTCAATCTTCATGCATATTAGCAATAGTTATTCACGTCTTTGACACTCCGTCAAACGCAAAGTATCGAAATATTACACGTATTTTGTATTTGCTAATTTTCAATATTGTAAATTTAAATAACAGTTAAAGTTAAAATTGAACTTTATCATAAATATTATGTCTTTTTATTGTATTTTAACCAGAATCAGCGCCACGAGTGTGACTCGTGATTATAAGGCAAAGCGTTAAAGTGAACGATGGCCGATATAAAAAAATTAGTCTCTAATATTTTTTCGAGATCTATACCGTGTCAAAACTTTATCAAACTCGGTGTGTGTCAATTTCATAACATTCCTTGTAAGATGTGATAACCGTGACAAGGTGATACTGTGATCACTGTAACGTAAAACGGTGATTTCTATCCGAAAATGTTTATCTAACAATAAGTACATAATATTGTAGGTGTTCCGAATAATGAAATGTAGGAATAGTTTCTAGATACGTCGATTGCGAAGGTGACACGGCGACGCCGCCGTATCGATGCTTATTTTTTTTTGTTCTTCGAGACGCGTTGCGTCGCATGTTTTTTTAGCAGTGAAACAGTGTGTTTTGTGCAGACTGGGTCGCAGGAAGCTGAGCCGCCGAAAGTGCCTATACGTACATTTATCTCACGTGTATCTTTTGTTATTTTTTTTCCCTTCTTCACCATTAAATCCTAGAAATAAAACAAAAATATCGGCAAACCTTAAACATTTGCAGCATTTATGACTTTAAAAAAAAAGTTTGAGGTGGTGCGAAGCATAAAAAGGATTTAACTTCATTCGATTACATTTATTAAATTTGTGTAATTTAATTGAAAACAAATTTGGTTCATCAATTATAAGTATTAATTGGTTTCTATTATTAATTTACATTATTTATTCTAAAATGTATAGAGATTGATTTTAAAAAATTAATGTTTTATTATTCGAAAATTTATTTATTCTCGCATACATGATCTCCTATTAATTCGAATTATAATCTATAATTTCTATTTTTAGCGACAAGTTTTACCAAAATATGATCTTAACCTTTCGTTGATCCCTTTCGTATCCGGTACGAGCAAGATGTTTCTTGCCTGTCATATATTACGCCTTTCGCAGTTTAATACTACTTCGGAAAACGAAAATTTATATCAAACTAAAACATTATTTCATTCTGCATCATTTTCAATTATTATTTATAATTTTTCCCCTTTCTTGCATTGTTTTTCTTTAATATTCCCCATTATTTTATTGCACCCCACAATTTCTCGCAACTATTGTAAAACTCAGAAATGTCAATTTGCAATGTAAAATATAAAAGATTAAACTCAAAATTGATATTTTCTCTTTTTTCCTTGGACCCTTTATATAAGGATCCCTATGTATGTATCATAAATTAATAAAATTATAATAAAACTAAAATATTAAATATAAATTAAGAAATTAATAAAATTATAATAAAACTAGTAATTAAACTAATTAAAATTTCACTTATAATCCTACGTAATAAATAATATATATTATCACAGGTATCTATGTATTTAAATAATAGGGTTCGCTACTATCTGCGGATTTTGAAATGTTGTGGAAGACCTTAGAATTAATCCTGTGTGGATACGGTAGTCCTAAAAGTTTAGAATAAAGTCAGGGGCACCATTTTAATACTTAAATGGGCTGTGCCCCACATTTCACAGTTATTCGATTACAGTTATAACCTGTAGAAATAAGTTTCTCATGGATCAGAAGATTTTAGAGAAAATTGAAGAAAGAAATATTCGTATAAAAATTTTCGAGCATCTATCACCAGTGAGAAAAATAGTACACTTTCTGAGATGTTCCAATATTCCTTTGACGATAAATAAACAAGTTAACTGTGGCGATCTCTTTGCAAAGCGCGCACCAACTTTGTGTCGCGATAATCAAGCGTTGACGA
>SMSQ01020172.1:0-11465 GCA_019453375.1 Ctenoplectra terminalis | reverse complement strand
CCCCCCCCCCCCCCCCCTCTCTCTGATTAATGCATTTTTGAATATGTGCTCTAAGCGAATGTCTAATTGATTCAAATAAATCCGCATCATTATACATTATGGGGCATGCAGCAATAATTCGTTATCGGAATGTTATTGCCACAGTATGATCTTCTCCCTTGGGGGTTAACTAGCAAGAAAATCACCTTGTATATAAATTTTACGTTCGATATAATGTTATAGCAAATCGGTTCACTTTTTATTTCATTACAAGGTAATGTTTGATAACGATGACTTGTCATATATCGTTTAGAACTTCAAGATAATATACGTGTATTGTCTTTTTATCCAGGTGGTACATCCGTGGGTATCGATCCTATTTACAAATTTTCGTAACAACTTCCGATCTATGCGAACATAGGAGAGTTCGCCAGAGGTAGAGTTTATCTTTTGGGTGCGAGTTTCCGAACGGAAATTATGTCATCCCGTAAATTTCCGGTGGCAGTCGAGATGCAAGGCTGATTGAAGATCAGTTCGTATTCGATATGCTAACAAATTTGCGTAAGCGGAAAATCGTTAGAACAAATGCGTTTATGCAGAAGCCAGATGAACCGTTATGTAGTAGTTATGCTATAGAAACTCTTTCACCTTGCACCACCGTGCGAGCTGTTGATAAGGAGCCATAATCACAAGCTGTGAATGCTTTTTCAAAACTGACAATCATACATAACTATTGATGTGGTAGGTTGACCAATAGATTCGTGCGGTTTTTAGCGATAATTGTCTTTCAACGCTTTGAAATGTAACTAAATTCAGTTTATACCTTAAAAACAAAAGATGACTTAGCAGTTCAAATGGACAATACATTGTTAAATAAATACATTACCTTTCATAATAAAAAGATCGCTTTTTATTTACACGTTACAATCCGCACGAATTTTTTTACCAACCTAATAAAATCCAACTGAAGTAATATGATACAGTCCTGTTACATCAGATTCAAACCTATTAATAGACCACGTAATACAATTTAATATATAACTAATGTTTGGAACGTACCTAAATGTTCGACAAACTATGTTGTTCGGAAGTGGTGCAATTTTATTGGCCACTACTGTACGTACAACTGTTAATAACAGCGCGA
Source organism: Ctenoplectra terminalis (assembly GCA_019453375.1). NCBI lineage: Eukaryota > Metazoa > Arthropoda > Insecta > Hymenoptera > Apidae > Ctenoplectra > Ctenoplectra terminalis. Next base: position 10,342 of record SMSQ01020172.1, on the reverse strand, counting down.
ATCGCGTTAATTGCGGTGGGAGATAGACCGCATTATAAATTTTATGTGTATCTTGTTTTCACTTCCGTGAATCGGATTTGCTGTAAAGATGGAAATTAAAATACATGCCAGAACTGGAATTACAGTATCTACTACCTGATTAGTTTTATTTAAGTATTAATTCCTGATTTTTTTCATTTAACAGACTTATATTGCAAACTTTAAAAAAGAAGAATTAATACGTTATGTATTTGGTTTTATCTGAACGCTCCTATCTAATTATTGATAACTAAAATTTTTTTCACAATTAACGGAAATATTTTATAAACTATTTAATGAAAAATACCTGATACAACGTACAAATTAAACGAAACAGATTTATGTCTTACAGTTCTGCTGTTTAATTAAATTGTATAACAGAGGAAAGTTATCTAATATAGGGAGGGTTATTTTTTAAATTGTTAGTTAAAAAATTCGCCAGAGACTGATGCAGAGACTGATTCACGCGTTCTGTGTGTCTCATCGACAGAGATCCCGTATCGCGCGAAGAAAAGTATCGAATTACCATGCCAGATAGATCGTTTCCAGGCACAACGCTTCTCCTCGAGACGGGACGTTCTTCGATCCCTTTTCATATTGGAAAGTCCAATCTAAGCTTCTTGGATATTTTCTTATGTTTCGAACCTGGCAGATGTTTAGTAAACACATCGGCCACCATTTCGCCAGTTGAGATGTATTCTAATTTTATCTTTTCATCCTTAAAAGCATCGCGAACAAAGCGATGCCTTATATCGATATGTTTCGTACGATTGTGAAACACACGATTTTCCGCGAGTTTAATCGCACCCTGATTATCGGAATACAATTTAATCCTTGATTTGAATTCTAAACCTAATTCGGAGAAAAAACGTAGCAAATACATGGCTTCTTTTGTAGCCTCGCTCATACTCGTATATGTACTCCGTTTCGACGGAAGAAAGAGCAACAGTTTTTTGTTTCTTAAATACCCAAGAAATTAAAACAATATCCCAGAAAAGATTTTCAGTTCTCCATACAGTTTCCCCAGTCGGCATCCGTGTATTCTTCTATTGACGCACCGTTGGCTTTATATCTAAGGCTTACGCTAGAAGTACCTTTTAAATAACGTAAGACACGCTTCGCTTCAATCCAATAAGTTTTGTTAAAGTAATTGTTTAACTGACTCGGTGCACCATCCGCGTGAGCTATATCTGGTCTGGTAGCGACAGCTAAATACACGAGTAAACGTACGAGTTCTCGAAACGGTTGATTTTTATCATCTTCGCTCGAATCCTCGGGTTCTTTTCGCAACTTTTTACTTAAATCTAATAGAATCGATACCGGTTTACAATTCGACATATCAAAGCGTTCTAATAAATCTTCTATGTAACATCGCTGATGCAGTTGTATCGCTTGTTTAGAGCGATTAAATTCGATTCTTAAACAGCATTTTATGTCGTTTAAGTCTCTGATCTCGAATCCCTTATTTCTAATACAAGTCTTGAAATCGTTTATTTTACCAATATCGGGCGAGACTATTTAAGATATCGTACATGTAAACGATTCTACTATCAGAACATCTTCCCCTCGCCCTTTGTAATAAACACACGGATCAGCCCTACTCGGAATTAATCCAAATTCTTTTAATTCTTTTAATTCTTTTATTTCTTTATCCAAACGACAATGTCAACTACGACCAGCTTGTTTTAAACCGTATAAAGCTTTTCGCCATGAACAAACTTTGTCTCCGTTTCTTAAACTACGCCGCATTTTACAATAGCTTTTGTTTTTATGTTACTATCACCTTTTTCGGTTTCGGCTAAAATATCTAAGGCTTTCTCGACGTGACAGGGAACCTTCGTAAAAATCTCTTCGTCGAGCTTATCGTTCAGGTAAGCTGACGTCACGTCTATTTGGTGAATTTTCATATCACGTTCAGCCGCAAGAGCAGCCATAATTCGAAAGTTTCATTGAAATCAATCTCGTACCGTTAAGAAGATCCACGCGCTACTATTCTCGCCTTCAACGATCGATTTCACCGTTCGACTTATATTTATTACGCAGAACAATTCGACTTTCGACTACTCTTGCGTTTTTTGGACGTTCGACGATTTTCCAGGTACATATCGTTCTTTAATATCGACCCTAATTCGATGCCAATGGCCTGGAGCTATTCGTCGGTATCCGGGCCCGCAATGGCTCGCTGTAGAGGGATTTTGGCCACAAATGCCTGTTCGATCGCGGTATTATACTCTTTTCGGGGTCTTCCCCTCATACCTATGAGTATTTTCCTCGATCTACCTCTACCTTTCCGAAACTGTACGTCTTCGCGATTATTTGCGTCCGCGTTTGACTCGTTCGTGCCATCGCTTGATTCACCTATGTACATCGTCCTGATCCTCGATAGTATCGTTTCGATGGTCTCGAAAAGATGGGTCGTCATCGAAAGTCATATGTTCATTTTTGCGTTTATCACGTTTTATATCATCCCATGGGATGCTCTTGGAAGGATTATTCTCAGAAGTAGAATTGTTACCTAATTTATCTTAATTCGCGCTATAATATTTCCAAAAATCTCACATCGCGAGCAGTTTCTAACCGTTTCTCTTCCCGATTCCGTATTCTGTATCTCTTAGAACATTCAGAGTATCCAACAAAAATGCTCTTTCGTGAACGCGGTTCGAACTTCCCCTTGTTTGGATGGTTATTTAAGAAATAAATATCGCATCCAAAATCGCGATAATATTTCACGCTAGGTAGTTTCCCGCGAAGCTTTTCGAATAGAGATTTTCCGGCTAAAATTTTCGACGGACATCTGTTACGAATATAATTCGCCGTTGATACGGCTTCTGCCCAGAAGGATCGCGGCAAACCGGACTGCACGATTAGACATCTCTATAATTGTCCGATGCTTTCGTTCACCTATCTCATTTTGCTCTGAATTATACGCGACCGATAACTTACGTTTTACCCCGTTATCGTTTAGGAATTTGTCGAAACGTAAATTTGCATATTCTTTCCCGTTACCCGATCGAAGAATCTTAATCTTGCGACCAGTCTGATTTTTGATGTAACTTTTAAAATCCTTAAACGCATCGAATACTTGATTGTTCGACTTTAAAAATCGTATCTCGCACCAGATCTCGAGTGATCATCGATAAATGTAATGAAATATTTGCTACCCGTATGCGAATGCGTTCGCATAAGACCACGGACAGACGTCGTTTTGAATTATCTCTAAAATGTCTGTCGCACGCTTCGATTTTTATGGAAAAGGTATCCTCGTCATCTTATGTATTTTCGATACAGACCTCGCAACGCAATATTTGTTTAAAATCTTCAATGTTACCGCTCGGTATGATGCATTTGTGTTTCTCTTCCAGTAAATCCTGCAGATTTTTAGATGTCCAAGATCTTCACTTTGTGTCTTCGCCCGTAATCATGGCACGGTGCGAGGAACCCCTTTCTGTCACGTAATATAAACCATTTTTACGCATCTAATTATGCGATCAGCTTATCGTTGTCCTTCTCGTCGATAATTTTCGCTCGATTCTTCGTGAAAAGTAGTTTGTAACCACGATCCGTAATTTTTCCGACCGACAATAAATTTGTTCGTAGATCCGGTATGTACAAAGCGTCTTCTATCGCGAGGTTCTTTTTCGAATCATTTTAATCGATGACGATGCGCGAGATTTAACTTTCCATGTCGCCGTTTATCGATATTTTCAGAACAATTTAGATTTTTACACAAATGAGATGTACTGCCAATATCCAAACACCATTGTCCGTTGCTCGTCTCAATTTTTGCTTGCGTCGCTTCGCAGTTTTGCCCGATTTCCGACGACGCGTAGAGACAAATATCGCTGCTAGCACCCTTACCAGAACGTTTTGAATTTCCACCACTTTTGCAGCACTCGGATGTTACGTGACCGAATTTCCGACACCGTAAACACTGTACTTTCGAGCGATCGTCATTGTTATTGTCTACAGCTTTGTTATAATTCTTTCTTCCGTGATTTGACTTTACGTATTTCGTCGCGTACTTCATTTTTACGAGCGTCGTTTTCTTTGATAATCTTTATTCGTAGAGTATAGGGAGGTAGAAACTCGTCACATGATTCGATCGCACAGCGGAAATTCTCCAAACTTGGTGGTAAGTTGTGTAATAACAAAATCGCCAGCAAATTTGTGTTAATATCGACATCCATTTCGAGTAGTTTGTTTACGGCATCGAAAAATTTCCTGAGGTGCTCGTGAACATCTTCACCTTCGTTCATACGCTGCAGAGTCAATTTCTCCGATAGCGTAGCTTTACATGCAGGACCTCGTGACTGATATATTTGTTCGAGTCTTTACCATACCTCTCTTGATGTTTATATCATGTCGGACTTTGCCTTTTCGTCGTTTCCAGCCCATCTGCGGTACGCTGTATCCGATGTTGGATCGTTGGCCGTCGCTATTGGTGCTTTCGTTTCACCGTTGATAAAAAATATAAAAAAAAGTAGTTGAAACAAAAGCTATACTGTTTCTTGCTATACCGTGGTCTATAAATCCGTGCGAGAAATTTTCCAAAAAAAAGTGGAGAGGGGACTCAATTTTCATAAAAAAAATTATTTTTTTAGAAAATTTTTCGCACGGATTTATAAGATCGCAAGAAACGGTATAACTTTTGTTTCAATCATTTTTTCACATCTTTTGTCGTTTACAATTTATGAACACTTATACATATAGAAGGGTGAAATCGGACAAAAGAGTTGATTTCTCCCTTAAAGTGAAAAACGGGCAGCGATGAAATACGAATATATTGTTAGAAAGGTCTAAAGGTCGATATTTCCTTGTTAGTGTTCGCAGGCACTCGTACGGAACTCAAACAAGAATGTACACGTCGCACTAACGTTTTTCTTTTCCGTTATTTTACGACTCTTCGGACTTCACGATACACTCTGGGTCCATAAGCTGTTACGTAGTTACAAAGTTCAGCGGACTGACGCAGACTGACTCACGCGTTCCGTGCGTTTCATCGACAGAGGTCCAGTATAGCACGCGGAAAAGTATCCAATTACCATGCCAGATAGATTGTCTCCAGGCACGACGAAAAAATTAATATTTATTAATATGTTATGCTAAACTGTATAATACTGGGCGGGGTAGAAGTATACTTCAAGCATCGTGTTTTCGTTGTATTTTCAAAAATAAATTTTTATACACTTTCTCTGCTTTATTATCTATAACATAATACATGTATACATATGTATATGTATGTATATGTACATCTATAAAACTACGGAAATTCAGTTTTTCGTTATACATATGAAAGTGCTTTCATATATCTATAATTGACACAATTTTCCTTGTAAAAAAAATCCGACAAACATACAGACAAATTGAGTACGTTCAATTGATAACATATTGTATTTCATATTTATTTTAATACCTAGCAGCAAGCTTGATTATTTCCCGCAATTCGAAGAAAAATCGAATACGATCTTCGATCGACGTCTTGTTGAACCACTTGACATTATTTCACCGACGTTCAACGATCTCGTATTTCTGATTCACTCAGTCATTGACTCGAAATTAACGGTAACGTTAACCAATTTCACAGAATTTATTTCAATTCTTTATGAAGTAAATATGTTAAAATACGTAGCAAGGTTTACTTCAGAAATATTTGATCGCAAGTTTAATTAATAAGTTTTTAGTGGAGCGTAAATTTATTTGAAGAACTTACGTAATTTCATTAAAAAAAAGATACCAGTTAAAACTTTACTTTGAGAAACAAAAAGAAATTATTAGCTTTTTTATTTATAACTGTTTTTCAATTGTACAAGCAATAATTAATTGTGATACGATAATCCTTGTGAAAAGGAATAACTTTTGTCTGAAAACTTTTTCGGTATCTATTATAGCTTGCGAGTTATAACGCAAGACCGAAATATAGCCGAATCTTCAAGGGTTGATTTCACCCCCTTAAAATGATTTTTGGTAGCAAAAAAAATTACGTAATACATACCTACGTAAGCACTATATATCCCCCAAGTTTCATAATTTTTTGAATTTTCGGATTGGAGATCGTTCCTTGTTAACACATTGATGACGGGACTTTATTTTTGTAAATCTTACCATGGAATAAAGCTGGAATTAATTGTTGCTTACATAAGTACTTTTGAGAATAATTTCGTATTCTTACAGACAGATTATAATTTAAACTTTCAGTTAAGAAGATTATTTTTAAAAGTAATCTTTTATACACTGTCGTTCACTATTTTTACCTTTCCAAGATATCAACTATAAAATACGAGAAATTTCGTTACCGGTTCGTAACGTGTTAATATCTAATTAAGAAAGAGGTGAAGTTTATTTTCGAACTTTGTAACTGGTACAGTTTTGTCATTTTTTTCTATGCGTAAAAAAACAATCGCATAATAGTCACCATTAATATAATTGGTTTCCCTTCATAACACCATGGTCGTGTAAGGAAGGCTGACGGGTGAGACGAGAAGAAATTAGAAACAAGCTATCGGTAAATAATATATTTTATTCGACCTGATTCATTTTTTCATGGAAATAGTCGGCAAAGGACTCCTTCTTCATTTTTAAACTCGACATAATCGTCTGGATCAACAGCATAGTTCATCCTCTTACCTATCCCTTCATAGTACCTAGCCATCTCGTCGTTTTTGTAGTGGCGAACGGGTAGATTTATACCACACCTTCCACCGTGGTATTGCAAATCTCGCAGTATTCTGCTATTTGGCATATTAGTAATACGGTAATTGTTTATCATATAAACTCATCATTGGCGCCTGGCGCGTATTCTTTCTATTACCTGGTGAAAGAATGCCCAGTGTACTATAATGGTGTCAATTTCTTTTATGCTGGTGAGCGAGACATTATTAAACGTCGAATTGGCGTCACACATTATTATATCCTTGAGATCAAGGTCAGGATTCCAGAGTACTCAAAATCAGAAGGTCCCACGTCTGAAAAATCGATGTTGAGAAGCACCTCTCCCGGTGTTAAAAAGGATGCGACGTAAGCCGATATTTCCTCCGGCATCGAGTCGGAATAAGACAACCCCAACAAGCTATCGGTAAAATAGCTTGGACGATTTACCGATTGACTAGCCAACTTAGTAAATGAGCTTCCCGATTTAGAATCGAGATGGATGTTAAAACCAGTCGGTTCAGTTATAATCTCATGTCGTAAGTTCGTACTAATGTTATAACCATCCAAGGGATTAGAAATCTCGTTATATCGACAAACGGGGAAAAGGTTTACAAAGATACGAATTATCACTCGCGCTCTGTCATCCAAGATTCCATATTTGCATATCTCGGAATAAGGAATTCCGAGCATTTCCGAGTTGTAACACAACTCATTAGCTATATCAACTCTAGAAGGTTCGGTCAGATAGGTCTTTGCTTTAGAGATTTCTGAAAGTGCATCTCGAACCGTCGATTGAACGTACTCATCAATGTTACTACAATTCGGGAGTCGCGAACCAGCGGAATATACCTCTGATCATTCGGAGCATCGTACCATCGTACCATCGTACCATCGTACCATACAGTATAGTTACATTCCAATCTATCCGTATGAGTCAACCCAATTTCACCCATTTCAGTAACGCTAGTCAACGGTAAATCCGAAATTAGAGTCGATAAGTTCAATTTTTGTCTAGAAATTAATTTAAGCTGCCCTGTCGGGTCAATAATCGTCCCGATAGTTACATTAGCTGCCGGTCCCACTAGCTTCAGTGATAGTTTTCTCTTCCGGTTGAACTTCTGCGTTAGCTACCTCGTCAGTTGTCGTCGGTGGGTCACCCATGTTTGGGGTCACCACTGAGCCACGGTAACACGTTTGATCACTTTTTAATGATGATGATATATTTTATTCGACCTGCCCCGGTCGACGTGCCTGCTCGGACTGTTTTTAACCCCCTAGGCTTTTCCTAGGAGGTGTCCTAGGAAAAAAAAGGGAGTGCCGTCCTAAGTGGACGCACTTGGCCGATTTTCTACGCACGGCCTTCACAAAATATACAACTCTTCTCTATTTCTTACAGTCGAAATTTGTAATAAATTAAATTACGCTTTTTGTTATAATTTTTTCTAACTGTATGTGTATATGTATACTGTACAAATAAATTAGACAAAAGAATAAATATATCACACGTTATCGAATTATAAAATTGTTTTCAGTCATTAAAAATAAGAGAAGACACGCCGCGATCAGATATGCTTTAAAATCGTCCATAGAATGAGGTCCGAGAAAGGGAAAAATCATAAATCTTTATGGTGAAATGAACAATGACGTCGTTTAATAGAAAAAGGATAGAATATGTATAATGGATTCAGGGGTGTTACATCTTTTTTCGATAATACGTTTCCTCGATGGATCACTTTATGGTTTGCCGCTATCTCGAGCCTCTTGCTCATTTTCCGTGTTCGCTCTTCTCCCATTCGAGAACAAAGTTAAGCCGAGTAGTATCTCTGATCGTGTTTCATGTTATTTGAATAAATTTTATATAATATGTAAATAATATAATGAATTTTCATTAAATTTAATTACAATTGTTTATAATACACCCAGTTAGAGCGTATTAGAAAAAGTTGGAATATCCTTTATGTCTAGAGCATTCTTTAAATGGTTTCTTTAACCCTTTCGCTACTACGAGTGACTACAGTCACCCGTCACAAAACGATACCCACACACGACGTTCCAAAAATGGAACCAAAAGTTAAGACAAGTGCGATCGTCTCGCTTACCTCTGTTCTTAAACAATTGCAAGCGCTATTGCAATGTTCGATTTTTTTCGACACTGTTCTGTCATTGACCCCTGGGACTCAAATGTATAATCATCCTCGGTTAATCGTGAGTCGAATGTATCAGAGAATAGAGACCAAACGTGTAAGTGATAAAATTACAGTAAATTTATATAAATATGGTGAATTGTGATATAATTATATTAGATTTATATAAATAATATATCAGACGTATAGCCACACAAAGGTATGATTGATTATTTTTCTCCAATTCCAATATATTTTGAAAGATTTGACCCGTTCCAGAAAATGATTAGAAACAATAGAAATCAAAGTAATAAAAGGAAACGGCATAATGAATCGCAATTGTAAGATGATAGAATTACTTCGTACAAAAGAACTCGAAAGAATATACTGAGCACCTCAGAATCTGAAGAACAAAATTCGAGAAAAGCGGTGAAAGATATACATATTGCGCACAAAATCATTTTGCTTCTAAATACATACAGTGTCGCAACGTCGTTTTTGAGATAAAAGACTTGGCCCCGAACGTTGAAGACTGCGCGCGCCTAATGTTCCCACTTTTGGCGCGGCGTTCCGTTCCGCACGAGGCACTCCACGGCGAAGCTCGCCGTATCGAAAGGGTTAAGAAACGACACCTAATGTTTTAATCAGTTAACCGTGGCGCTCCCGTTTGAGAGCGCGCAACTATGTGTGTCACGGAAATCGAGCGATGACGAGTATACTCGTCAATCACAGTTAACTGATTAAATCATACAATGCATAGCTTTGAAAGAATAGTTTCATTCAACAGTTAAAGTTAAATGAAAAACAATTTTCAAGATTGTAGTCAAAACATAATTTAATTAATCAAATTATAATTAATAAGTGAAAAAGTGTGAAGTATTATAAGAAAATGAAATAAAAAATGAATTTTAAGCAAAAAATCCAAAGTAAAATATATAAGAAAAGACGCATACTTTTTTTTTCACAAAAAGGCACATGTAACTATATTTTTCTATTGTAATAAAAAATAGAAAATTTGTCCTAAGAAATGGACAGCACAAACTTTTGTATCACCTGATATATTACCGAAAGCATTTTTGCCTTGGAACTAAAATGATCGATTCTCACACAGAAGCTTTCCATAGATTAGATACATCTAATCGTTGATCGATGTCGATACTGTCTTCTGCACTTAACCGTTCCCCTTTTCGCCGTATCACTGTCACTGCAACTAATGGCTCGAATCTATTGTGTTTCAAAAGATCAAAATCTCCTTTTCGTTGCACCAGACGTGTGCATTGTACTGGACGTGTAAGATCGATTGAAGTGCCTCCGAGTTGACCCTTTTGATCGCTAAAGTTTTTCACAATAACAATTATTTCTGATCCAATTTAAAGATACATCTTTTGTCAATATTTTACTTTTCGTTATTTCTGCTACATAGTAAAATATTGTAGATATTTATTAATACTTTGTCGTGGAACATGTTGTGCATATGTTTTATCGACAGAGGCAAATGATTTGAATTAGTTCTTTGAAAATGTACTTTTTCTCTTTTCAGTTTGATCTCTTTT
>SMSQ01020171.1:0-19307 GCA_019453375.1 Ctenoplectra terminalis | reverse complement strand
ATTGTCATGAATATAAGGACTTTGACAATAAACAGAATATAACACTTGCTCGAACGAGTTCAACCGAGCATTTACACGGACCTATACTACTCGTAAACTTTTCAACGATTAAGAAGTCGGTGAGTACAATTTTTATTACGAGTCCACGTTTCTAATATTTTATTTAAATCCACAATTCGTGATTTATTTTCTTCCAAATTATTGAAGCAATTTTTATGAAATTTTAGCCAAGTACTCTAGTGACAACACTAAATTAATTGAATACACGGTTTTTAAATAAACCGTTTAGAAAAAAAAGTTACACGAAGGGACAGTAATTGCTTAAAAACTGAGGAAAAAAATTTTTTTTTTCTCTCGCTGTAGGGATATTAAAGTATGGTAGGTTTGAGTTTGAAATACTGTTCGTTACTTTCGTCACACCTTGTAGATACGCGCGTGGCCGTGTTTATAAACGAAGATGTTCGTACGTAGATGTTTCGTGCAAAATATATATTCGTGTATACGTGAGACGAACTTTGGTATGCAGGGCTTCGTTTTATTTACTCTCTCTTGTTCCGACCAGTCTGACGAGTGTCGTTCACATTCTCCTTTTTCCCCCCGAGCACATGGTAAATTACGTTTCGGTGATTTCCCTAAATACGGGGATGACAAAAATCGAGAATCCACCAGACAGGAAAGTAACCAACGATCTCTGTGCTCGCGGTATCTTCATTTTTTTTTCAAAGTATGAAGAAATATTAAAAACAAATGAATCTAAGTTATTTTAAGAAGATCCATCTTCCAAACAGAACTTCTTCTCTTTACCATCGCTTCAGAAAATAGTGTCAATTTAAAATTGAGACGCGTCTTGCGACAAGTCTTTCCGAACAGTTTCACGTGATTTTTGTTTAACTCAATATTTCAGTAACATAAGTTATTTTTTTTTTCGAACAATTTTCGCCTTCATTACGATAGGTAGTACGTATATGTACATATCACAGGTCACCACGGCCAAAGATTCTTCCCGAAGGCCTTTGGCCGGACTACTTTGGCCACGAACTCGAAACATCGAGCGCGAGTCTCGTTTTATATCGGCTTGCAACGAAGAAATTCCGGCTTGATCGTTAAGAAACCAGCCGGACTTCTCCTCTCCCCTCGTTCCCTCTCAGAATCTGTGTTCCTCGGTATCAGTGTCAGGAGAGATCTAAGACGACGATTCGAAATGACTGGCTAATCATTCGCGGGACTGCGAATCGCGAGAGTCGTGCGTCTAATCGGTGTTTACATGGGAAACGATATGAAAAAAGGCTTCGAACGCGATTCCCGTGTAGCTGTTACACGCTTCTGTGCAGGTGAACGCTTGTGTCGTGAGCGCAGGTAGAGTTTATGGCTGAACAAGTGTGTGGAAATTATACAGGGCGGTGCAAAATGTGGGAACACTCGAATACTTGTATATCATCATTTTGGAAATACATACTTTTAGCGAGACACAATTTGAGCTGTTCCTATTGAGTTACGGTGTACGCAGCCTTCTTTTAGTTTTTTTTTTGTTTTCAAGGTTTTTTTTTCTTTTTCCAACAGAGTTTCGTTTTCTTGAGTAATTTTTTCTGTCCATTTGTTAGAGATCATGTTTATTTAAGGATCTGGTAATTAGTTTTTTTTTATGTTTCTTTTTTGTGTGTTTTTTTTTCTTTTTTTTGGTTGCACGAAGGTTATCACTGATCTTCCATCCATGAAAACTATAATTATTTCCGCGTACTATTTCGTATTAACTCGAACGTAATGACAAATCTAATCTCCGTGTCTCGTAATCTCAGACATAGCCAGCAGTCTCTTAATTTTACGACCGATGTGTATCAGGTGTGTTGTATTACGAATTTCAAATAACTATATCCTCGTAAACGTCTTGAATCGTAAAAAGCTGCGATGAACATTAGAGGCTTGGAATGAAGTGAACGATGGTATCAAGGACGCCACGAGATTACCCCTTTTTTGTGCCAGATTTTATAGTTTTTTATCGATTCAGAAAAAAGAAAAAAAAAAAAGAAACGTAAGCGTATAACGAGAAGCAACACAAGAAAGAGCTTAATGAATATTAAAGCCATGTGCGGCGCGATTTTGCTCGTAACAGTTGGAAATGCTCTAACCAAATTATTCATGCTGATTTTCTAACGAGTATCGTATAATTTATCGATGACAAGTATGATAAATGCAAGACAAGAATGAATATATCTATAACAATGTGATTAGCCAATTAAAGAATATTAATTCATTTCGAATTTTTTACGTCAACTTACGTCACGATCATGATTGTCGTCATTGACCTCACTCTGCGTTACAAAATAATGTAAATTCGATTGTAAATACAGATACGGACGACCTTGAAGCGATCTTGAAGTTTCGATTTATCCAACGTGTTCCACAAATTCTTTTGCTTTTCTTATCCTGCATTTTTTTCTTTCAATCCGATATAATTACAGACATGCTTACTCATGATTCGGAGGAAAGTATTCAAGTTTAGATATTACTTGTTTAAAAAACAAAAAATAACAAAAAATAAAAAATAAAATAACAAACATGTTATCCGTCTGTTTATTTTCGTTCAGTGACCACTAATAACACCAATATCTTGTTTTTTCGCTTTCTCTTTTGTTTTCAATCGCTTATCGCCGTTGTATCGCAAAAATCGATGTATTCATAGATTACGTGACGCAAGGACGCCATTTTGTTATGTGGAAGCTTGATTTAATCCCTTCGATTTCTGTAACATTCAACGACCATTGGACACTGGCGCTAATTGTCGTCACACCGATCAGATATGCTCGCCGATGATCGATGAATTCCTTTGAAATCTTAATAGAAACTTATCTGGTCGTTCTTGGAAAGCGTTGTAGCTACAATTCATTCTTCGTACAGTGTCAACATAAAAAATGGCGGCTGAACGAAACACCGTTAAACCGAAAGAAACCAAATAAATTAGAATCGAGCACGAATTAGTCGCGATTTCTAAAATTTCACAGCCTCCAGTAACCGATACGATTTGTTTCAATTTTCCGAGCGTGCAAGAAACGTTCGAAAAGGAAAATGATTCGCGTGGGAAGAAATAGAAGAACAAAAAGTGGTGACGAAGTGGTTTGAAGCGCATCACAAACAAACGAAGCATGTGCTCGCCGCGTTACGCGTCATTAACACTTATCTGCGATATCTTCAAGGCTAGAAAGCGAACTTCTTTTTAGTCGTTGCAGTTAGAAGAAGCTGAAACGGATGATAGGAAAACGTAGAGCCGCGGTAAAAACGGTGCCTTTAAGAGACTGTATAAAACGGATTCGAATTAATAACGAAGATTAAAGTTGTCGACCTACTTCTATCATCCTGTGTTCTCCATTTTGTTCCATCGTATTTTAGTCTTTATTATATCATCTCGTATTCGTCTTAAACCGAAAGCGACTGAACGAACAGAAAAAAAATTAGAGGAACCATGAAAATAATTTTTGTTTTTAATTGGAAAAATAATTTTCGTACACACGGTTAGTCACAAAAATATTCGAACATCTTAGGTATTAACGTTACTTCTGTAGTGTAACCTTTTTTCCATATAGATTCTATTTTATTTAAAAACTTTTATATATTGTCATAAAATAAACACTCGAACGTACGTCAAAAAGAAATACTCTTTTAGATCTTTTATTTGGAAACTTCCAATTGTACGCAAAATTAACTCAATACCTAGCACGGCCTGACACTTTCGTGACCAACTGCATTTAATCATCGAGCGTAAAAAATTGGAAAAGAAACTGTTTAAAAATTAAATGTACACGTATGCATCGGTGTCTCTGAAGTTGTTACACGTAAAAACAAGTGTCGTAAGCTTCGATCCTCACTCACCCCTTGAGGATGCCGCTGTAGATCAGGAAACAGATGCCGGAAGCGACACCAGCCACCACTAAACTCATGCTAGGCGACACCAACATTTTTCCAGTCACTGAACAACCCTCTCGAAACCGAATATCAATCGATTGCCCCGTGTCTCTGTGTGCGACGATAGAATTGACGTTTAATTATAGCTGATGGATCCACTCGGCTGTTTCTTGCACGTCGATGGCCCTCGAGTCCATTTTTCTTCCCTCAAACGAAGGGTTGATAGGGAGAAAAAAAAAAGATTGAGCTCTCCAGCTACACGAGTCTCTTAGTGGAGGGTGCTGCGAGAAATTTGATTCCAACCTTCGCTTTCTAGAGCAAATATTCTTGGACAACTTTGAGTAACCACCGTTAAGAGACTGTCAACTCTGATGACTGATTCCGACTTCTTGATCGAGTTCGATACTTTGCCAGCCTTCTGGTTATCTGATACAGCCGATAACGATTTCTCGATCGAATTCGGTCGACATTGAGCTTGTCTGATCGAAGAAGTGCATCGAAAGTCCCTTGTTTTGTTTGATCTTTGAAAAGAGAGATTTGGTTTCGAGGTTGTTTCAGTCTTTGGAGGATTTAACGATAAGGATGAAGATTAATCGTGCTTAATAATATTTCGAATGAAATAATACCGAGTTCCAGTTATTTCATAATTCAATTTTTTTTCTTTTTTTTTTTTGCTAGATTTTCTATTTGTTAAAATTAAAGTTCCGATCGTATTGCTTATAAGAACCGAAAGCTTCGGAGAATAAAGATACTACGATAATTAAATTACTATTCGATAATAAACAGAATTTAAAAATTATTCTTCAATCAGCGATATCTTTTTATCGCATCATAATTATTGTTATATTTTATCGTACTTAATATAAAAAAAAAAGTGTGTTCTATCTCAATTTTTACAAAAATCTTATAATCCTTTATTCTCTAAAGTTTTCAATCATTAACGAGTGCGTCGCTCTCGGAAACTCTTTTCCAAAGAGACTTTGAAGAACGCTCGAAACGATCGAGTTTCTCGAAACCAGGATAATTTTTCGAGTTCCACCGCGGGATCTCGCACTTTCACGCACTTTTCACGCTTGAAATTTCGAAGGTAGACCAACCGATGTACCGTTATTAAATCGGTAACTGGTGTATCCAGGAGATGTGAGCGGACCGCGCGATAAGATTGAACTGAAGCAGAGGTATGGCCTCCGCGTGTAGACACGCGTGCACCTTCTCAACATCGTCGAGTACCACGTTAACGCGTTATTGCGTGTCGACACTTTGCATCGTCTAGGATGCATTTGCTGAATGGAATATTGCACCTTCTGTCGTCATTTCCAATTTGTTCCAAGTTAAATCCTGTGCTCTTAACCTTTCGAAGAACATTAACACATACGTGCGTGCAATATTTTTTTCTTCTTTTTTTATACTTTATTCAATTGGAATCAATTTTAAACGAAGCAGATATAATTGAGAAACGAATTAGATACTTATTCAACTTAAAAACAGCACTGATTTGATAAACTCCGCAAGTTACTTAGCAGCTACTATTTTTCGCGGCGCTTAAAATAGCAGGAAACGTTTCCTGAGAAAACGAAAGAGTGACGGAAAAAACTGCGCATTCATTATGTAACTTTTATCTTAGTCGTTGCGTCAGCATTTTTTCATTCAGTGTCGTTTGCAAACGAACTAAAAATCGGCTAGCGTGCGCGTCTTACGTACTATAACTAGCATTAAAAGAAGAAAAAAAGAAAAAAATGAGAAAAAAGATATATCCAACCATGGGTATAATTTTTTTTTTATATTTCTATTGCGTAGCAACAAAATTCGATACTGTGCAATTTTTTATTAGTATGAGATATATAATTACCATCGATGTATCGATAAGTTAAATCAGCGATTAAAAAATTTAAAAGACTCAGAGATCTCTGTAGTATAAATTTGGAAATATCTTCCTTTTTTTTTTATAACAAGCAATTGTAAATGTTTTATCGTTCCCAGTGATAAAACAGACGTTCTGTTTATTGACGTGCACCTGCGATTGGCAGATACAACTCAAACCCGGTGCACTCGGTTGCCTGTTATTTAGGCGCGTCTGACTAACACTGTCGGTAATCACTGACCAGACTGTTCCGTACAGGACAGTTCTACTTCGCGGCGTAGGACAACCCAGAGCAACAAAAAATTACAGATCTTCTTCGCTTTATCGTACAGTCTCTATCTTCTATTATTTATACAACCTATTTCTAGTCGGTTTGTTAACTTTGATTGATCGAATTATTGTCTTCAAATACTCGTGTTTAACTTAAAAAAATTTATTTTTTAAATTAGAATAGCGGTCTTTAATTTTGTCAAATCCATCCGAGAGTTGAATAATAAATTAAATATCGGATAAAATAAATTAATTCTTCTGTTGTGTCACATTCTTTTTTTTTTCTTTTTTTTTCTTTTTTTTTTCTTTTTGTTATGAATTAGAGGTTTGTTTAGAAACAGAACGCTTTATTCTACTGCAATGTTGAAACGTTCGGAATTCGCCGAGATACAAAGACAAACATTATCATTCACAACACAACGAAGGCTAGTGGCCACTCAAGAAAGGTTAGGAGGTTCGGAGGCAATCGCGAGGAAGGATGAACTTTTACACGCGTTCTTATTATCATATTAAGTACGTTCGAAGCTGATCGCTGGACACAACCTCGGCGAACGCTTACGTATTAACAGTGCATCCGATCCCTCGGATTGCACGAGCCATTTTCGATAATGATACATTATTTCTTAGACAATCGGGGCCATCGGTATCGAAACTACGTTTCACCTATGCGACAGATAAAGTGTTATCAATTTCTGAAATTGTAAAATCTGTTTGATGTATCAATATATCTTTTGCGTCGTAGAAAATAAAGGGATTAATAAGATTTACTGTCAACCAGTTTCTCGATTATCTAAATGCTCCTTGCTACTGCAATGATTTATATTTAACTGGAAAAAAAAGTATTAGCACTATGCTAACTATTCGCTTCTACTGAAATTATCTTTTTCAGAGAAACGTTGAGTTAAAACCTGCTTATATTATAACAAAGTTCAACTACAGTGTTTACAAAATATATTAACTCTCTGTAACGAGAATTCTGTTTGCTTGTAAGAAAACAAAATTTTTTTTTATCGATTACAGTTTCTCATTTTAATTTGGAAATTATTGAACCGATAATTACTGTAAATAGACTGTCTGGTATCGGTACAGTGGTAAAACGTATTAGCCCAGTGATAAGTAAATAAAATAAAATAAACAAAATATAGATTCACGGGTGTATAATTTATAACTTACACGGCGTCAAGATATTTAATACACTGTTAGACGTTTTTTCTGCTCATTGATGACGTTGCAGCTCTGATTGCCGCTTGATTTATTGGCAACCGGATTAACGAGCATCAAAATCATAGTTCGATACAATGTTTTCGATCCGTGGAAATTCGTTACCGCCCCTATAGAACACGTCACAGTTCACGACACTAATCAAATAATCTTAAGCTCGTATCAGTCGAGTAGTGCGTGCTCGTTTCAGACATTGTAAACACGTTTCTGCTAGGAAAATTAATATTCCAGTTCGTCTCTGCTTCACTAACAGGCGCGGCTCTGAATAATCGTCACGAATCTCTTATTTTAATCTATCACTATCCGCTAAACGATGAAAACGTGCGTTCTGTGACTCAGACTCGCGAACTCTGACGAATCTTCTATTAAAAATTACGACTAAAAAAAATTTTTCGAGTCTTTGGTACTTCTATCTTTTTTTTTTAATTAAAAAAAAAAACTCGTAGCTGCTCCTTCGGGATAATAAATTTGACAATTGAAAGAAAAGGAAACGAAGGTAGAGTCGAAGGAAGAAATAAGAAATTGGAAGAGTTGATCGAAATCGTCCGTGAGAACACTCGATGACCGAATCATGAACGACATTCAAGATCTTCCGAATGAATCGAACAGCCTTCTGTGCCCTAATCAGCATTCACATCGGCCACTATCTGAGGTATGAATTCTTTTCGTCCCTATTACGTCTCTCTTCGATTAGATAAACGCCTCGCGAGAAGATAGTAGCGACCGAATAACTTTCCTATTGTTTCTAACTTTTATCAACGAGCATTCGGCTATTGCAAACACAATCGTATTCTCCCTTTGAATACATAGAATCCTTGGAAAGAAACATTTCAATGAACGCCTATTTGATGCGATATCGACAGAGCTATTTGTGGAAACTTAACGCGATGCTTTATTATATATAGCTTAATGGCAATTGGTATAATTGGTTATAACAACTCGCAACGACTATCAATCAACTTAGGACGAGTCCGACGACTCTGGCAACACTTACGACACTGATCTTATTTTAAACTAATATTCTAAACTACTTTAAAGCCTTTCGACTTCTTCGCCTTCCATCATACTTGCTGTCGTAAGGTTTTTTTTATCTTTTTCATTTTTTCTTTATTTTTTTATCTTTTTTATTTTATTTTATTTTTTTTTTGTTAAAAATGATCAACACATCGATGGGCCTTGTGCACGATCGAGGATTTTCCAGATGGGCTTGGTTATTATGCCTGTCAACCCTCGCTGTCGCTTTTACGACCCTCTTCCTGTCGTGCCTATTAAAAGTACAATTGGTGGAAGTAATGTAGCGAGGTCATAAAGTAATCCCTTAAGTGGCGAAACAGAATGACATCGAAGGATCCAAGACTGTGCACCATTACTTTCTTTGCGTTCGTTATTTTTATTAGCTCATTCTAATATTACATACTTTTCCTTTTCTTGGCAAAGCATTCAGTTATCCGTGCATAAAATCTTCACGCATTATTTTTATAAATTCATCCTAATACCATGCGTTCTTGAGAAAATATTAAATATGTGCATTTAAAATCTTGCTCTCGTGTTAAGGCGTGACGAGAAACTTTTTCAATACACGTTTCTACGAGAAAAAAAAAAATTAATGCTTAAGACCAGAAGACCTCTTCTTCCTATAAATTTATTAAATCTTTGAGTTCACTAACCACGGTAAGAAAAAGAAATATATATCGCGATACCTAGAGCGTTACAGACAAAATGGTAGCTCGTTCGTTTCTAATTTTTTTTCAATTATTAAAAAAAAAAAGAAAAAAAATGCAGAGAAGCGCTGGACAGATAAGAGACTCCAATACCGAATTTTACATCATCAGACATCGGTGCATCAAACGGTATGTGTCGTTTCTTGCATTGAAAAGCGTACGTACATATTTGCCTGATACTTACACAGAGAAACGTTGCATAACCCGCGAGAAACTATTTGATCGATGTCAGGGAACATCACAGTTTGTATCGTGTAACACGGCGCGCGCGAGATAATATAGATAAATGCTTGATCGCTACACTAAATGTTTTATCAATGACGCGCCTTATCTCGAAGCCGCTTCGGTTGTTTGGCTTGGCGTTTAGCGAGGCCGAATCGAACTCGAATGGTACAATAATAATTGTTTAAACATATTGTGCCAATATTGAGCAACGACACGAGTACGTGTTTCGACAACGTGACTTCTTTTCGAAGGAAACGAAAAGGTGAAAAGAAAAGAAAAAAAGAAAAAAAATTAGAAAACAATTCCGATGTAAATTAATCGATGAAAAGATCGAAAATTTAACGAACAATTTCATGCCGATTTATCTTTCGTTGAGATAGAAATTCTTGTTTACCAGAGAGATCGGTTGATACTTTTGATGTCGAGGCGAAATTAACCAGGTTTCTAGCACGTTCTCGAGAATCGTTCTTTTTTTTTTTTTTTTTTGTTTTTTGTTCAAACTCGTTATCTCATCGATGATATAATTTTTGATCCTCCACGCGAAAACGAGCAGACTATCGGTGCTCGGTTGGGTAGCAGAGGTTCACAGAGGGAGACGATAAGGGAGGAGGGTTGGCTGCACGCTCCAGACAACCGGAGATTCGTAAATAGACAAGACTTCGTGGAAAATTCTTCGAGGATCGTGTCGCGCTTATCTGACAAGTGTGGCTCTTGAAACAACGCTTGTTGAACCATGTTCGAAACGAACCTACTTCACGGATTGATTTTTCTAGCAGGTGTTACCCGACTAAGACTTTGATCTTCCGAAAGAAGAAATACATTGCCATAGATTTCCCATAGGTATATATTTTTTGTTGCCTATTTTTGTTACCGTTTTCTACGATTCTTTCGTATTATCGTTAAAATTGGTCGATTGGAAGTTTGATACATTTTTTTTTTATTTTATAATTCCTTTGTAGTATCGTGAAAATTATTTGATCACAAGTCTGCAGAGAATAATCAGCGATTCGTTCAGAGTTTTCGCAATTTACGATCGGCTAGGTGCAATTGCTATGAATCCACCGCTGCTGATACGAGATCCACTATATTCGCCGTCAGTAAAATCGGATTTGCGAAGACTTAAGAGAAAGATCCTGTTTGCTCGGTGTAGTATCACGCTCCGAGCACGAACCGGGCAATTAGTGGTTGTACGTCTAGCGTTGGATACCCTCACCACCCAGTTGTTGCTTATTGTTTTTCGTTAACAAAGTTTAACGTTGATAAAAGTTTACGATAAACTGATGACTCGGCGTCTTCAAGGCAATTTGTCAGAAGACAATGGTGTCTGATCCGATTATTCGGAGCTTTTAAGAGAGAGCTTTTAACAGAGAGCTTTTAAGTTACGCTGAGCAAATGCTTGTATCGAAAGGATTATTCCTTGTTCTCTTTTATCTCCTTCTCTAGTGTTTGACCGCAAAGTGGAATGATTACTTGTTTGGTCAGACAGACTATTTGTAACGTTCCTAGACGTATTCTTGGGAACAGTTCGTCGCCAGAAGCATTATTTTCTGTTACAATTAACATCTTTTCACACCTATCGAGCCGTTAAAACAACTTTTGTCCCTTGATTAAATTAATAAGAATCAAAGCTCGGCTGATCGTGCGAATTGATATTACCAACACGAACCTCTATTTTTAAGTAATCTTTAAAGGTGTACGCTGGTCAAATTCAAGGCTGCACAGTTTCTTGAGCTATTTCGAATGATTTATTCATTCAGTTCCACCGGTAAAATTTCAATTCCAGTCTTGTACCGTCAAAGCTGATTTCATTTGATACCAGGATCAAACGCGTGTCTTCGTCAACCTCTCCAACGAAATTGCTGATCGTCTTCTTTACAAAACTTTTCTATATCTTCAACTTTCTAATTTTTTTCCGATCGCGAACCAATATTCCCGTTTACAGAAGACCCTGTTTCTCCTTCGATCTTCGTATCGAAACCCATCTCGATATCATACCGAAACGTCTTCCACCCATCAGAAACCCTTTTCAAATTATCCTAAATCGAAAAAAAAAAAAAAAAACGAAAATCTTGGAACATCTTATCGAAGGAAATTACAAGGAAGACAAGCTCTCGTTATCTCTACACGGCTGATCGCGGGCATCGGAAATCTCGCGCAGAAGCAATGGATCGAGCCACGTTCTGGCGATGCGCGGGAGCCGCTATCAGACGAAGGACGTAGGTGGTGCGAGCCTCGACGAATCCATCGGATTTAGTTAATGTCCAGCGCTCCATGGACTCGGATGTCGCACCGACTGCGACTAGCCATGACAGACGAGTTCGCCTAACTGCACCCACAGCCAAACACTATCTTCTTCGCACGTACAACGAACGAACCTGTAATCGTATATCGAGTAACCTGTAACCCAGCGACTGATCAATAACAGAGACACAATTAGACCAGAGAGAGGGAAAATCTCGCGAAACCTTGATCGGCACACGTTTACTTTGACTGCTTTTCAGCGATCGAATCGTAAAAAAGAAAGAAGAAAAAAAAAAAGACGGTTCGAAGGTTATTTTAACGATCGATTAAAAAAAGATCGGTTGCCGAAGAAAAACAGATTTTTATATATTTTATTTTCTCTCGATTTGTTGGAATTTTTGGCGGGTTCTTTTTTAGCGTGTTTTGTTTGTCGTTTAATGTATGCTGGTGAGTAATCGCGAAACAGCTACGTATATACGCGCGTGGCTAAACGATATCGACATTGTTCCACGACCGGCGGAAATCAGTCGCGAGATCCACGTGGACTCGACCGTACGTTATAGCGTCGCTTTCGTGGAGGAATCGCGGATTCTCGATCGATTCGGTGAGAATTGTTGACACGAGTATTTATGAGACACGTTGAAGAGGAACGCGAATTTGGGAGACGGGTGTCTCTCGTTCATCGAACGGTAGATCGGCACGATCATCGCGTTTGACAACACAGGTAAGTTAGATATATATTTTTTTTTTAATATCTCGGTAGTTTGTCGCTTTCCAAGCTGATTTTGAGCTTCGAAAGCGATGCTCGAAGCGAATGGAGGACCCGATAAATGGATCGCTGAAAACGAAGTTAATTTTGTATTTAATGATACAGTCTGCTACGCAACGTGCTTTAATTGTGATTGAAGCCGAACGAAGCGATGCTCCAACGTAATTATATTTTCGGTTCAATTAAACTCAAAGGTTAACTCAGAGTAACTGAGTTTCAATTCCAGATAGTCACTCGAAAATAGGGAGAAAGAAATTGACTTATCTTTGATTTTCTATTAAAACTGAAATTAACCGAATGCAATAGTTTCAACGAACGTTCAACGAAAAAAAAAAAAAATATATACTACAACTTGGATTATTAAATCCAATGCTTTCATGAAATAGAAAATTACCTAGAAAATTACCTAGAAAATAGTGAAATAATTAAATACAAAGAAATAAATTAAAACAGGTGAAATTTATATTAACCGAGAATCCCACAGTTATTCCCGAAAGCAAAAAGCAAACATCAAAGTATGCAAAGTGTTTATCTTGCGTATCTCTTCAGAGCGTTGGTTTCATCGTTGACACAGCGGTCCTCCAATTGTTTCGATCGACACAAAAAGAGTACGATGAAACAAGCAGAAAGCAAAAAGTCTCGAAAACAGATCCTTGTAACAAAACTGTTTCCTTCTTTCTTTGCAAAAGTCTCAAGAAGTATGTTATTTCCGTTCGACGACCAATTAGCGGCGCCTGCAATATATATTTCTCAAAGATGTCTAATCTGAACGATTTGGTTACCCGATAATTTATTCGCAAGCACTTCGATACCTAATTTAAAACGAACTTTCGATAATTTTTTGTGCATTCGTCGCGAAAACATCGAACGGTTCATCGTACCACTCGACACACGACTTTATTAACTCTCCAATCGCGAATTATTATTTTATTTACTTTTACGCGATTATCGCATTCGAGAAAAATATATTCAATGTTCAGATATTCTAAAAATTGAATGCAACGCGATAATAAAATCGCTCCTCGAATCGTACAAAGTAAATCTCACTCGTGAAAAGAGGGTTGAATTCTTCTCTGGAAATTTGTGATTCATCCAAGTTCGCGATTCGATGGAGCGGTAGCATTTTCTTGAATCTTTATGGAGTTTGATCATAAATTCAAATGGAATTTCGCAAGTGGTAGAGTTGAAAGGAAGCGGTGTTTGGATATTCGTGGCAGGACGCGTAAATGGTTCTTGGTTCCTCCAACCCCATGATCCTTGACCTTAAAACCTAGAATTCCGGACGAAACTCGTGTTGAATTCACTATCGACCTTCCATTGATTTTCTATAAAATGGCTACCGGGTTATTCGTCGCGGTGTTGGCTTAAAAGCTCCTAGTTTATTGGTTTTTTTTTTAACGTCCTAACGTACCTGTTAACGGTTACTTTCAGTAATTAAATTATTAGAGTTTGGAGAACGAAAACCTCAAGAATGTATACGTTTTATATCGAGATTTTATAAAGTGTTAATTAACTCGTTTCAATTGGTAATTTGTTATTTATTTAAAGAATTCTTCCTCGATGGACTGGAAAAATATTGTATTTTTCTTTTTTTCTTTGCCCCGATATATTTTTTACATTTGCACGTAATATGTTGTTATTTATTCATCTTTTTTTTTATTCACGATGCGAATCGCATCAATTCGTAATGCATGATTCGATCGCTCTATGTTTAACACTTGTGTCACATGCAATCAGCATGGTCTGGCCGTTATCGTTCGACGAAGCAGCATTTTCATTAATTATCGTCGTGAAACGATATTTTTCTTCCACTCTTATAACCGGAAACATGGTGCTTGTATTACAAATTAAACTCGCGTTAAAACGTACGATTCTTTGTGAAGGAAAGTTACAGAATTTTACGAATTTTCTTCAGAATTAAAAAAATAAAAAAAAATAAAAAAAAATAAGAGAAATAAAAATTATCCCAAAGATGGTAACGATGTGTAATTATAATAATCATATTTAATTTACGCAAATTCTCAGAAATTAAATTCCGCATGTATCGCTGATAATTTCTACTTATTCGTATAAACAAATTATTAGATAATTTACAACACTCCGATTGCTCTATGAATCACGATCACTATAACGTTCGAGATAATACTTATCCGAATTTCTATTTAAACAGATTTCCAAGATTGCTCTCCCAGGAATCAGTCAATGGAATTAATTTTATCTGCGTCTGAAACGACAACGGTGAACTTTATATTCGATAGTATGTTATTACTAAACAAGAAAAGTAATGACATAGGAAACCAGGAAATGGAAAGTTGAAACACTGCTCCATATTTCACACCAACGCGCTTATTACGTGTAGCCGAGCATCGGATTTCTTGATACCTTCATTACAATAAATCACGCGAAAACGATCTTTTTCCCGATAATGAGTGCAAGGTCGACCCTCCAAGTTACACTGTTCCATGTACGGGAACCATTTACCGTGATCCTCTCAGTCCAATGCACAGGAAGTTTTCAAACCCGTGATACCACCCGAAAGAGAAGATGACGAGTCGCGATGAATTATCTATTACGCAATTCTCGCGAACAAAAAACAAAAGAAAAAAAAAAACATTTCTCCAAACACGTTAACGCGCAACACGAGTTAATTTATTCACCTTGGTAATTGCTCGTCAAAATGCATCGAATGCCTATTGGAAAATCGAATCGCGATTCCTATGAATAATTTATTAGTTACGATTGTTCATCGAGCAATGATGCGACCAGTTTTCCAACGATACGTAGCAATAAATCGACATTACAATAACTATGAATCGCGTGTGCCTGCAAAAATTGTCTAAACACTCCTGGACGTCGCATTTTTCAAACGTTGCACGACTCGTTTTACCCAAATGATCGCGCGACTATTTATTGCATTACATTTTTCAACCCGCGTAGCGTGAATAAAAAAATAAAAAGGAAAAAAAATGGTAAAAAAATGTCAACGTTAAAAACGTCTCGTCAAGGACACTCGAGAATATCCTCGGCACACGTTTTCCTAGCAGTTGCAACCGAATTCATTGTGCATGCTTCCCGTCAAAGCTCGAGTAGCAAGCTCGCCGCTAATTGGTACTTAAAACCGCGAGAAATCATTAAGTTTTTTCGTGGCTAGACTTAATGCGAAAGAAACTCGAGTATCTGTTTCTGGTCGGTTGAGTGTCTCTAATAAAAATTCCCTCGCTTTTTCTCGATGTTTTTCAGAGAGTCGGTTCTCGAGAGAAGATACAAGAAACATTTGGGGGAATCGAAAAGTGAATAGGAAAAGGAAGCAAAGGTTAAAGGGAGTATTGAAAGTGAAGTAGAATCGATTCGAGAAAATCGGTACAGCGTTGGCTGGATTTTTTTCTTTTTCTCCGGGAATTATGGAACAAGGACAGGACACGAAAATGGTGAAAAGCTCATCGGACTACGTGAAGGCTATGGAGAGCGGCGTTCAACCGACACAGGTGACTACGTTGTCTGTGAGATGGAAGCTGATTATAAATGTTAATTTAATTGGATCAGAGATTTGTACTTGTTTTGTGGAATACGTTAATAAATTTGTGGAAAGTAAAAAAGTTCACTCCTCAATTTGTGAATTTTTTGTTTTTTTAATTAGAGTTGAAAGTACTTTTAGATAAGAATATGTGAATTTGGTTGAACTTAAGTATCGAGAAAGATAGGGAAAAAAAAAGTAGACTCGAAGGAATTTTAATTCTCGAGAACTTAATATTTTTGGAATCTAAATTCCGAAGAATTAAATTATTATTATTATTTTTTTTTTTTTTATTTAAATTCGAGAGAATTTAAGTTCGTGGGATTTTAAATGTAGCTAAAATTGGGTTCGAAAGAACCTAGCTCTGCGAGAGCTTAGAACAGAGGTAACCTTGGTACTTGAGAATTTATGGTCGAGAGATTCCTGGTTAACGAGAACGTACAATTGGTGTAACTTAGGTACACGGAGAATTCTCAGTCAAGGGAACGTAGATACGAGAGAACTTATGAAAGGAAAAACCTAGGGACAGAAAAACTTGGATGGAAAAAGAGATCCAAGTGTACTGGAAGATAAACTTTAATCAAAGTTTAAGGAACTTCAACCCTCCGACCATTGACTTAATGTTTAAAGAAAAGTTGATGATAAAAGAATTCAAACAAACTTTTAATTTAGAAACAAAATATTCTTGCAGATCTTAGAAACGAAGGTATACAAGCGACGATGGCTGATGTTAATGGTCTTCGTGCTGTACAGCGCCAGCAACGCGATGCAATGGATCCAATACAGCATCATTGCGAACATCATAATGTCGTACTACAACGTGTCCAGTTTTTTGGTGGACATGACCAGCATGATATACATGATAACCTACATTCCATTCATCTTTCCAGCAAGTTATCTCCTCGATAGATTCGTAAGTGCGATCATTCGATTTTTAATTAATTAAATTCGACGTTACCGCGATGTTTTCTCGATGTTTCAAGAATTTGTGTGGAAAAAAATGTTTAGTTTCGTTAAAATCACTCTTTAGGTTTAATCTAATCTGATATCGAAACTGGTATCTTGAAAAATATATATAAAACTTTGCATTTCTGACTCTCGTTGCATTTAGAAGGTCGTTGATAAAGAAATCAAAGAAAAAAAAAAAAAAGTTACGAAACCTATCAAAAAGCAAATAAATTGCATTCGAGATTGTTGTTTTTTCCGATCCTCTCGATACTTGTTTTAATTAAACCTTTGATCTGGAATACACTCGTAAAATCTCATTCGGTTAAACGACCTATTTATTTTTCTTTCACCGTTCGGAAGAGGCTCGAGTTATTTTTAAACGTTTCAATAGACTTAAATTTTTAAAGAAAAATAAGAAAAAAAAAAGAACAAGTTCGCTCATTTTGAGGATTAATGGATCGAGCGAACGCTGTAAGCTCGTGGACCGAAAAAGATAATTCGATCAAACAATTTAAGTCTATCCCTCGATAAGCCCGACCATTCTTGACATCTTTTAATACGAGGAAAAGATTATATTTGCTATTCTGATCAAACAAATATACTGTAAATTCGTAGCACTTGATCGTGTTATCTTTCTAATCCTTGGAAGACAACGATATTGAGGATAACGATACTACCTCAATACCTAATGCAAGCGGTAGATCAGATTGTCCATCAACAGGCGGATTCGACCGAAAAACCATTTGCAATTACAGAATAACACCTTAGGATTAATTTTTTATCCGAGACCGTTTAGATAAAAAAATATGAATCACTATTCAATCGTATTAATTCGAAGTCTTCTTTTTGGCCTTAAAACGTGTTGAAAAGAATTTTTTTTTTTTTTTCTTAATTAAAAAGATCTTTTTAATTTAATTATTTAAAACACACAGACTTCTCTTCTCCGATTTACTTCCCTTCAATCGTCTTCGTAATAAATAAATAGCAAAATCGATTTCAGGGACTCAGGTTCGCCGCGTTGGCAGGAGCGATCGGCACAACGCTTGGTTCCTGGATAAAAGCGGTCAGCGTGAGTCCAGATCGATTCTGGATCACTTTCGTCGGTCAAGCACTAGTTGCTGTGAGTCAGACGTTCATCTTATCGATTCCAGCACGTTTGGCGGCTGTTTGGTTCGGCCCGGACCAGGTCAGCAGCGCGTGCAGCATCGGCGTTTTTGGAAATCAGGTCAGTCACTGTCAGATTCGAAGACTTTTCAACTATCTTTGTCGAGTTCAATCGACTATCGCTATCCCGTTCAAGATGAATTTTTTCCTTGCAAATTTTTATCGCACGATGTTTTAGAATTACACAGTAGAGTTCGTATGAACGAACACAGGTGATCTTGAAATTTTTGATTGCACGATGTTTTAAAACTTATACGTATACCAGTGGAGTCCGTATAAATTAACACGGACGATCCTAATATTTTAATTATCTTCCTTCACAAATTACTTTTCCAATATTTAATCGAGTAATTCAAGATTTCGTCGCATCGAACACCTTTCACGGATCCAATTTTCAAGCTTTGATGTTCCACCTCCTTACCACGTAACTCAATCTCCGAACATGCGCCAATTAGATCTACCTCCTCCAGCCCTAATAGCTAATTAATTAAAGCACCCTCGACTCTGAAACACCCCGTACGACTTCCTCGCCCTTTAAGACCACCCTGGCTCATCAATTTTAAAGCACCGTCCTCACCTATAAAAGACGTTTCGCATTACCATACCAGGCCATCGTCTCAATTGCTATCGCAAAGGTCAACGTCCATCAATTCACGACATTATTCCTTCCACTTTATCCGAGCAACGAAAACAATAGTAATCGCGTATCAGATACACGATTTCTACCATTGGAACAACGAGCAAATTAATCCGTACGTCCCTGTGATAGTTGTTAACTATACCGTTCGTAAATGGTGCTCGAGTGCGGACTACCTGTGTGGTAAAATTCTAATTCGAGGGACAGGGTCGTTGGAGAGTTAACCGGTGATTAGGTGGGAAACATAGTCGGATCGGGCACCCACGTTTCATTTCGCGGCTGTACAAGGGGATCTGGACCCTATCCAGCGAATTAAACGAACATATTTCACCCTGTTGTATCGAGATAATCTATTCAAGGTGCATTGCCTACGAGATTATTTTGTTACGGGCTTGACATCTGTGAATGGCGTAGCGTTAACGCAAGGATTATGTACGCTTTGTAATTTATGTACTTTTTCATTCGAATTCAACAAATTAATAACATTTTTGGAAACTTTCTATGATTTTCTGTATATAAAAAAAAAACAAAGAAATAGGGACGATAAAGATATTCAATGGCTATTGTTTGAAACAGTTGCGATCGTAAAATTGCTATAAATGATCATTGACCTTGCCGTTTACGACGTGTCCGTCACACACCATAGAGCTTTGCCACGCTTCTCGCAAGCTTTCGAGAGCGGAACTCTCGTCGGAATCGCTCGTGATGGGCTGAAAAGAATAATGATCTCTTACTTCCTTGGAATAACATTAATGGACGTCGAGCATCTCACTGGACGACAGTAATTTCACAATGAATTTACCGTATTCGAATAAACCTGCCACTACGAATAACCTTTC
>SMSQ01020170.1:1839-17178 GCA_019453375.1 Ctenoplectra terminalis | reverse complement strand
TTTTTTTTTGGGGGGTTTTTTTTTTTTTTTTTTTTTTTTTTTTTTTTCTATTTAAGGGTTTTCAGAACAGATCCATAAATAGAAAATGCATTTGTTAATCCGGTGCTGTTTAAACACAGATGTGCTGGACTTTCACTTCTGTGTTACAAAATCAGTGTGTAACAATATTAATTAATCGTTTGTCGCGTAAAGAGCGAATGTGATGTGTCGGTTTATCAAAATGAGACTTTAAAAGTCAGAAAGCTTTGGGATCTATGTATCGAGCGTTTTAACGTATAGTGAGATTTATTTCTGCCTTCGTTCAATCTTGTTACACGCATCACGGTCTAAGAGTGCCTTTATTCCATCTTTATTTAGTCAAACTAAATGAAGAAGTGTTGTAATAAAGGATTATGAAAATCTAGGAAACAGATCTCAGTCTTCTTGGTACATAGCCCTTCTACGTAACCATCAAGGAAGGCTTTTCAACTTACAATTAATTATAATTGTATGCTAAATGTTGACTCATTTAGAAGCATTGGTCAAAGAGAGTAATTTAACCTCACCCGCCAAGAGTTCTTCATAACTATTGAGTTTAACTCTTCAAAGGGAACTCTTAGGCTGGAAGATATAATATTTAACATCCCGTGTATTGAAACGTTTAGTCTTGTTTAGCTTTAGCGGTCTATTTTTGTAAGGAGAACCGTTGTTCTTGAACGAACTAAAATGGGTCCTATTTTACATACATAAATATATTATAATAATATAAATCATCGTAGAAGATTCAACGAATGTGCAAAGTATCTTTCCGCTTCGCGATTCATCATAGTTCAAAGAAGGGAATGCGTACATTTTGCGACACATTTAGGTATGATGTACTTGTACAATGATACAAGGTTGTGCACGTCGAGCCAATGTTTTACTCTTCTTTCGAATGAACAGCAAATGTTGGTCTGAGGGGAAATTGCGTACAAAAATGTTTCTATCAAGTCCATGTATGAAGCTATATATAAAATCATTGTTGAAGAGAATGTTTAACGTTACAGAAAGAATTCTTAACGATTAACTGGATGTATATTTAATGGGAGGTTTCAGGATTTTCTATTGAGAATGAGAGTACAGTGTTCTTCCAGTAACATGATACATAATGGTACTTCCAGTTGTGTAGCAAGACTCCTGATAATTTGTAACAAATTTTATGGAGCTCCAACGACTTAAAGATTTTTATACAAATATTTCCAGTTAATTGTTACGGTGTTCTTTCTTTGATTTCGAAGTCTGGCATGTGTGTTAAGAAATGAGTGTTAAAATTAGTGATCTATAACGCCTTTAGACTGAACTGTATGACGATTTGTATCGACAAGTCTCTTTTATTTTCTGATACCCTGTTCGAGGCGATTAGTGCACGGTCATTGATCTATTAATAATAGAGGTATATATTTTTCTTAACCAAAGTTGTAAATCATATCGGATCATGACATGCTCGTATTCATAGGACTTATTAATCGAAAGAGAAAGAAACAAGAAAAAAAAAAAACGTAGGACAAACTGGTGAAAAAGGAAAAAAAAATGTAAAGCGCTTTTAACTGCGCAGTTGGTTGGCTAACGTTCATTTAGGACTCCGCGTGATTTTTATATTTATTTAATTAATTTAACATGTGCAAATGTGTCGAACACCAGATATACCGTTCTTAATAAATTCTCACATTTACTAGACCTCTGCTTACCTTTATGCTCTTCCTGTTGCTATAATTCCTTTGAATGAACTGGCTGACGATTGATCATTATGATTGATGGCTATGCTTAATTAATTCCTCCATAATTTCCTTCTTCTCGGGAAAAAAAAATTAAAAAAAATATATATGCAAGCGATTCTTGCAATTCATAGAAAAATATTTTTCTAAGAAATATAAATAACTATTCTTCTTAAAAAAAAAAGAGTATAACAAGAATATAGTATTTAAGGTAACAGATAATTTTTATAATTCCTCTTTGATTAATATTCTGGAAAAATTATATTTTAAGTAATGAATGCAATTGAGAATTATTATAGTGTTAAATAGTAATGTGACCAACGTATGGTGGAAGTTTCCCATCGACGAGGATTATATTGTTGTTAGGCGGGACGTAAAGTTATAAGAAAGAAGTCGCTTTAACAATGATGAGTTAGGAGATCAATGGACGATATTACAGGTGTAGTATAATTCCATGATCAGATAGTGTGCATAATATTAGATGTATGTGTATGTTAATCTTTCATAATATCGAATAGCAGCATCTGGCTATTATTCACTGATATATAATCTCTTGGCACATATAGATTTATTATTATTGATATCACCATATTTTGTAATTAATGTTTTCGATATTAGGGCGTACAAGTGTAAGATTAAAATAAAATTAAGTAAGAAATAGTAAAGAGGTTTTATTGGTATTAAAATATATAAAGATACCTATGAATGCTATAGAAGAAATAAATTATAGGTGTGTTAGTATAAAATCTGAAAAATACTTAGAAAATTAGTTATCAAGATTAGAGATATAATATTTCAGAAAATAAAACTTTTAAGGATATAATAGGTAGTTATGGTAGATGGCAGTACAGGCACAACTGGAACTTAATTGCTTGTTTTAATTGATACATAGGGTATATTCGAGAGCAATTGATTATGTTAGATAAACAAGAACACATAAGCAGCATAACAGACAGCGTGACAGATAAGCTGACTCGATTTTATTCGAACAACGTTTGAGAGAATATAATTATTATTTTCTTTTACGATAAACCATCTTATTGAATATTATTAATTGTTGAAATATTACGAAACGGTAGTATCTGAAAATTTGATAAGTATGATTGACAAATTTCGCTGTAATTATTCCACAACGTTTCTAAGAGCTCTCTCGAGAGGATGGAATAAGATTAATCATTGACGCGTGACATAAGATCCTTAATTAGATATAAATATCATTATCAACTATGGCATAAAAACAATTTAATAATTGTTTGCGACGGTATTGGCTAGATTGCAAATCATATTTTGAATACAATAATCAAATAACATTTATTGCATCATTGCTTATTTAGAAAATATTATTAACATCTGAAAACAATGAATGAATAAACAGATCACTGATATTTCAAGTTATTTTATTACCAAAACGTTAGATTACCCAAAGATAAGTTATTACTTTAAAGATGCATGACTTTTCTATCAAGAAACATTCCCAAAAGGGTTTGCATACTTCTAAAATACTAAGATAATTAGACTAAAATAATTAGAATTTTCATAAAGAATCTCTACTGGAGCTTCCAAACACCAAACAAATATCCAGCATAATATCATACAGGAAATATATTCCAATGCGCTTAAAAAAATTCTAAAACACCAAAGAAGATCTAACAAACATTTTACAACACATAAGTGGCCCAGATTGAGCTACCTACAGTGCCAAAAAAAAAAAACTGATTCCATACAATTGATCACTCGTTCTTCAAATCAGATCCACCAAAGAAGATCCTACATTCAATAAATCATGAAGAAAAAAATTAGAAGCACCCGTATGGTCCAGTTTGAGCTACCTGCAACCATCGATAGATATATTACATCCACCTTACACCAACCCCAACACTGTTCCAACTCACATCACCTAATGTCACACCTCCTCCCATCACCATCATCTAACACCAGAAGCATTTTGATCAGTTTGCAAAGAGGATTAGCGACACCACTCTACCCGGTTTGGTCTAAAACACGACTATCAGGCAGGTTAGGTGTAACAGCCTACATTACTGAACAGAGGGGGACGGGTCACATGTACCCGTTCATGAAAGCAGTCGTGCAAAGGTGTTTGGTGGAGGAGGAATCGGAAGGTACACTTAAGTTGCTCGCTTTCGTTGGCCGTTTAGTGTGTCTGACAACAGTCCAGCACAGGACTAGTTGCTCTCTCCTCGACTCCCAAGAGGAGGACACCGTGCAAACACTTGGTCAACCTATTGTCCCCTTATCGTCCTCGGACGGAAGCCGCGTTAAAGGACAAACGATTAGCTCCAGCTTGGTGGATCGGTAAAATGAAGGAAAGGAGAAGGTAGTCAGGCCTCGTGGACGATAAGCGGTTGCTATTATCGCCGATTTCTCTATTGATCGACGCGACCGGCGCGATCTTGGACTCCAATAAGCAGTTTGAGAGCTGAAATTGACTGGGACAGTAGGTGGAACCGTGGCAGGTGTTTGTAATAGCAAATTCTGGAGATCGGAAAATTAATTTATCATGAAAGAAGGATCGGTGAAGTAATTATTTGCGCTTTTCGAAGAGACTTTGGTATATTAGTGCAAGATTTTTTGGTCGCTTTAAGGTGTTCTCGGGAAGTTGCTGGTTCTCATTTTTGCGAAGAAGCAGGCTTGGATCAGCGAAGGTGAGCTGGGAAAGAGAAAGGACCTGAAATACTGAATAAACTGGTTAGGTTTTAGTTGTCTGTGGTGTGGTTGTGATGTAAACAAGTTGAGACGCTGGAGAAGAACATTTTTTTATTGAGCAGTGGAAGATAATTTTTTAATTTTGAAAGAAGTTTGGAGAATCTTGGAAAATAGAAGAAGATAAAAAATAGGAATAAGAAACACCTTTCTCCTATTTTTATTTAAAAACTAGTCATTTCAAAAAAAATAATTTCTGTTCTTTTTTACAATAAAGAAGAAAGATATCGTGGAGCTTCATCAAGTTTCAATTTTTTTTTTTCTATTTTTTAACAAACTTTAACGTTACATTTGTGCAAAGCGTGTAGGACAAAAGATGCACGTGTGAGAGAAATTTGGAAACAGAAAATAGTGTAATCAGCGGCATATTTTTGATCCAAAATGGCACAGTCCGGAAACAACGACACTACCAGGTTTGTGTTTTTTTTTTTTTCTTCTAATCTTTCATTTTCAAAACGAAGAGTGGAATAATTACAAGATAACGAAATCAGTATGAAAGAACTTAATAACTGTTTTTTTTAGATAATTCTATTTAAACTCCTACCCATTATTTTCTACTCGTAATCGAAATTTAAACAAAGAATTATCGAGCATAGTTCAAAGACTTAATTCGAAAGAAGACTAACAATACTGTTGATTTTGTGATACAACGAGATCGTTCACTATTTTATCACTGAAATTTTTGTGTTACGATCGAAACTTCTTTCTTTCTTTTTTTATGGATTTTTATTTTTAAATATTCACATTTTGGACCGTATAAATTAATGGTATTAAATTTTTGTAACGTTTTTTTTCAGCTGGTTTGTTTTTCATTGTTTCTGGTTTCTAAAAAAATTTGCAAAAAAGTTCCTCGCAACGAGGAATGAAATTCTTATCGCCCAATCAGTTTTAGCGAGCGATTAATATGATTTTAGGCACGTTTTTATCACTTATCTTTAAGCACTGCATTCATTGGCCGTTTCATAGCAGCCAAAACAGTAATCATAGAAAAACTTTTTTATCTCGTCTGATGTTGTTATTTCGAAAGGAAAAAGTGGTCATTGTACCTCAAAAAATAAAATCAAAGGATCTCGAATTAATGATAAATATGAAATTCAATTTCTGTAACTGTCAAACAAATTTTTTTTTCTAGTTTCTCAACAATAATAATTATTTTTAATTTTATATAATAGAAAATCTAATTTTTACGATTAGGAAATAAATTTGTTTCATTTTGATAGGATAAAAAAAATTTAATTTTTGTCATTGGGAAATAAATTTATTTTTTTTAATTCCGTAAGAAAATTAATTTATACGATTGGGAAATCATTTTTTTTTATTCATGCAACTCGTTGAAGAATTTATCGATTTGTACATGACTGATTTATAGCAGTTTACACGCTGACAATGAGTAGAAAATTATATGTCTTTCAAAACGAATAACAATTTCCTTGCTTGCTGGCGAATTAAACGCATAATCATTTCGGCGAAAGGAATCATGTGAAACCGAGCGAAAATTCACATTGTAGGAATAATAGCCGACACCTTCAGCCTTTGTTTC
Organism: Ctenoplectra terminalis; assembly: GCA_019453375.1. Lineage (NCBI taxonomy): Eukaryota > Metazoa > Arthropoda > Insecta > Hymenoptera > Apidae > Ctenoplectra > Ctenoplectra terminalis. The sequence goes on along the minus strand of SMSQ01020170.1, from coordinate 11,184 downwards.
TCCGAACACAAGCAATATTCCCAAGTTTATTGCACGTTATTACATAATGCGATAGTGTTTCGTATTTCATTTCAAGGGAATAGTTTGTTTTAACATATTTTACTCCTCATTATTGGACAATAATTATTGCACCAATAAATTTTTATATCACTTGCTAAAATAGTTGAAAATGTTAGAGATACAAAAATTTAAAAATAGAATATTTAAATATTCGAAAATTCAAATCTTCAGCTCTCCAAAATTTCAAAAATTCAGAATTCCAAAGCTTCGAATATTAAAAAACAAAAATTACGAATTTCAACGTTCAAATATTCAAAAATACAAATTTCCAACTCTCCAAAATTTCAAAAATTCAAGATCCCAAATTTTGAGTCCGAAAAATATTTTTCTGTAATTTTCAATGATTAAAATATCGAAATTAAAAAATGTACCATCCAGGAAATCATTTTCACGAAAAAACACATTAAGGTCGATGCGTAGAAATACAAAACTCGTTTTCTTTCAGCGAATGCCATTGCTCGTTAGACCTTGTATTATTCTTTTCATGCGTTCGTGTGTCATTTAGTTTATGCTTGTTACGGGTTCCGCGACGATGCTTCCTACACTGTTATTCATTCTTTCGTATAGCTATGTTTAATCGAGATCAGACACTCTCGATGAACGATCATCGATGATCGAACGTGTTCCAGCGAATCTCTAATTCAATAATTAACATCGATTAGAATACAGTGTTGCGTTTAATTAAATTTTAAATATATGAACAAGTATCCGATGAATTTTTTTTGAGATCATTTAGTACTGCGAGTAATCAATCATTTTATTATCAATATTACTGGTTATTATTTTAACTGAAAAATTAATTTGTTTCGTACGAATATATTTTTTCTGACAAAATTAGATTTTTTTATATAATTTATTAAATTTGTTCAGTTGAAAATTTTTCCAGATAAAAATTCTTTCCTTACTTTTCATTATTATTCGGGAAAAAATAAAGAACATCTTAGAATTCTTTGCTCAGAATTTATAGAACACTGTTTGTTCTATGTTTCGCACTTGGAACTTCAGTTTGACACTAGATTTACGGGCATTTTAACTGGGTACATTAAAATAAATTTTTTTTACTGACATTAGATCATTTTACTTAAAATCCATACATTTTTATTAACAGAGATTTATTTGGAAATTTTCTTGCATTAAGTTCCAATTTTAAGTGCGCATTTTTCGTACCAAGGACATTTTACATTTAAGCATGAAATTTGAAATCCCTCGAGTTCCATAAAATTCAGAGTTTTGAAAAATTATTTTTATTTCTGCAAGCTGATCTCTATTAAATTCCAAGCTTCAAATTGTCTACCAAACAAATAGCAATTTAACCCTAAATAATTCCACCATCGTCGAAGTAAAATTCAAATTAATTCGCGAGAAATCCTGTTTTTATCACGATCAAGACAACGAGGAAAAAAAAGTGTACATTCCTTTAAACATCCATCACTCGAAGCTAAAATCTTGTCTAAAAAAAAAAAAATAATAATAACATTCAAGAACTTCTGCTGGCCTGTCCTTGACAACATAACTCCATAATTGTTTCCTCCTTAATATCGTTAAGATGTGGATAAAAGATAAATAGCAGGTTACGAGTACAACTCAATAGGCGCCACTAAAAATATTTATTTTCAATCCATCATCCAGACACGAAACAGAGAAAAAACAATTATCTTCCATTTTTTCGGAGGTTAAGTGTTCGTACATTTCGAAGAAATGGCGAGAAAAAGGAAAACGTGGAACGCGTTGAACCGAAGAAATCCTACGTAGCTTCTGTAAAACGTTCGAAGACAAACGCGTGTCTTTGATCCCCTTATCAAGAATCTTTTTGCCCTTATCAGTGAATGAAGCTATCATAAATGGTGATTTAGCGGGAAAGTAGGATCGTAAAGGCGCTGGCACTGACTTATGATGAGTGACAACGACCGCTATTTCACTTGAACTTTCGATAAACGTAATAGAAAACTTCAATTCGTCGTAAAACTTAGTATACCCAGGATTTTTTTTAATAGTGACTCATAATTATTGAAACTAACCACTACGAAGGACGTTCCAACATGGCGTCGTTTAAAAATGGCGATTACAATAGCTTCATATACTTGGAAAAAATAATTAAAGGTTTTTTTCTTAGCTAAACTTAAAATTCAATTTTTTTTTTTTTTTTCTGTGTCTTGCTTGACGATGATTGTTGATAATTTGGACGGTCATCTAAATAGAGTGTGTTGGAGTAGGTTTATAAATGTACAGCATAACCGCAAAAAAAGAAGCGCTCTGAAGTGTGTCGATAAAGGATATTTGACTTACAGGTCGTTTCAATAAAAATTTCAATTAAATTTTCCTAAATATTGCACGCTTAAATAAAAGCTTTTTAAAAAAATATTCCGTCTACAAAAGTATTCAATTATAAAAGAAAAATATTATCTAGTATTTGTTTTAGTGCCTTCTTAAGTCTATCAAAATATGATAGATAGTGGTCTTTCGAATGATTTATTACAGTTTCATAAAAGTTATTTCTATAAAAAGGAATTATCTTCTTTTCGATATCCACGATAAGAAAATACGTTTCAATATTATTAACGATATTGGAGGTTCCAACATAGTGAGGTTATAAATTTTACTTGTCTCTACAGATTAATATGCGTCAATGGTTTCAGGCTTTAGTTAAGATCATTATTATGTTAACTGTGTTGAAGCTTGTGTTTTTAATCCATGATAAGGAACTCGTGCACTCTGAATGTCGTAGGAATGTTAACGTCTGATTGAAAAGTGAAAGCACCAGGCTTCTGTCTATAGGTTCATTCAAAACTACTTTAATTATTTGACTTACGAAACTTGTGTCATATTCAATTTTAGGTTTTTTTTACGCTACATAATTTGGAAAATCCATGAACCAATCTTTTAATAGTAAAAGTCCTACAGGTCAGTTAAAAAAACTGGAAGGTACATAAAAAAAAAAGTAATGTAAATTAAACAAACCTTCATTTATATTTGTAATAGAAAATTTGACAAAAATGTATTATAGTAAATTTATAAAAATTCTAGAAAAAATTACGAATAGGTTATTCGAACCACTTCAGTAGTTCCATTGTTAATTTATTATTATTATTATTTGTATAATAAGTATTATATTTTATTTTAAAAAACAAAAGAAGTATCATGAATGTATACAAGTTCGTCCGAAGTAAATTTTACACAATTCCATATTTAATTCTAACTTCTTTCTGAATTGCAAAAAAAAAAAAAAATTAAATAAAACCTAACCTTTTAAACAAAAGTGAATTTAACCTCATTTTTCCAAAACTATCATATAAAACTTATCGAAACGTCATGAGATAACCATCTTCCAATTAATAAATCGCAGAGATAGCTGCAATAAATTATCATTAATACCAAAATCCCTTTAATCCAACGAATAGTAAGAATTCTTAGTTTTATATCTTTCCATACACATCGAATTCCAAAGAACGACCATTTTTAGAGATATTGGAGGCGAGAAAAAAAAAGGACGTTGCAATCGTCGTCACACTAGTTTGATGAGAACGCAGAAGGCTTAAAACGAGAGTTGCTTTCGCTAATCCTCTAATACACGACGGATGTCTCGAGTTTTAATTCCGCTCGAGGCGTTATCTTTTTCACGCGCCACTTTTCCTTTCGCACACAGTTACTATTTCATAATCGAAGTCTCTAGTCATGCCCAATGTAGACCAGAACCTTCGGAACCTAACGCACAGTAGGTTATGCTCCTAACTAGCCGCCATATTGATTTTGGTCCACAAGTACGAAGTTAGGGAAGGCGAGATTTCTTGAGTCCAGTTGAATCTATCCAGATATAAAAAATAAATTATAAAGTGGTTAATTCGATATGATTTAACAGATTTAACGCTATGATAATAATTCAAAAATATTTGGTCTCAAAATAGTTAAGAATTTAAAAAGGAAATTGTGAAGGCATGCGAAGGGGAGTCGTATCTTTGTTTAATGTGATTTAATAGGGTTGCCGCATACATAATTATCTGAATGGCTAATATTTTATATTTTGAAGCTTCGAAGGTAAAATTTTTTTGAAATGAGAATTCTTGAGAATTTAATTTTGGCCACGAAAAACTGGTTCCCAGACAATTGAGGCACACCGTTAAATTTTTTATACGTGTAATTAGGATCATCAGGAATTTTGCTCGAAGAGGAACTGTTTGTCCTTGGAAATGAAGCTTGCATGTTTGGCTATTTCGTGTTGCGATATTTCTGGTCGATAAAATTAATCGAATCTGGTGATCAAAAAATGATTAAAAAATCATTTCGATTTTATCGGGACGTTGTATGTTTTTGTTTTGACTACGAATTTTGATCAATCGAAAAACAGAGAATTTTTAATGGAAAATTTTATTCTAGGTTAGCTAGAATTTTTATATTGAGATAAAAATTAGTAAATGATTTTTAAATTATTTAAGTTAGTTTAAAAAATTACAAGATAATTGAGGATTAATTTAAGTATGCATATTTGGTCGGTTTATCTGCACAAACCGATTAGCGAAGATCGGTAGTTAAAATTACGCAAAGCCGGGAGAACGTCCACCGATGCTTATGTAATCATCATAGTTCAGACCGGTGGTCCCTTTCACGCTGAAAAGAACTATGTCAATGACGAAAACCCTAACAGCCTGCCGCATAAAAGCGAACGAGGAGCGTGACTCCTCTTGCATCATGTATAATTTAGTATTCAAAACATTCGATATTCCTTTAATTAAAAAATAAGTATTTATCATTTCTATATAAAAATTTTGAAAATTTTGAAAATTTTTAGATTGTGTAATTTAGATAAACATCTCGAAGTTTAAAAATTGAAAAAAAAATTTTGAAAGTAGCAAAATATTTATAACAAAAAATAAATAAAATTAGAAACATTAAGAAAAAAGAATTGGAGATTTATTGGATTTAGTAGGAGCAAGTTTTATAATTTAAAAATATGCGTTAGATATATACGAACTTAACTTGCGATTGAATAACTATTGCGTGGTTGCTGTTAACCCAGTTCAGCTAGGAAAAAATCATGCTCAATGGTATTGAGCCCTAGGCTTGGTATCGATCGAACTACGCTCATTGACCCGAATCGATCGTTTTGTCGATCGTAGATCAATCTACTTACGTTACACTTGTTCGAGTCATCGTCTCGTAGAATTTACCTTGAACCTATTGAGTGCACAGAAACTGTAACCAAGTCGAATACAAAAATTTACAAAAATAATATAATAAAAAAAATTTTTTTAGATAAAAACCAAGCAATATTAAATGCTTAAGAAAATTTTTAAAAATCATGTAATAAAAAAAAGTAGGAAACAAAATCCGGTTTCGAGTTGTGGCCTGATGAATATCTTAAAAATTATATAATAAAATCCAAGCAATATTAAATGCTTACAGAAATTTTTAAATATCATGTTATAAAAAAAAAAAAAAAAAAATAGCAACTTAAGTGTACCTTCCGATTCCTCCTCCACCAAACACCTTTGCACGACTGCTTTCATGAACGGGTACATGTGACCCGTCCCCCTCTGTTCAGTAATGTAGGCTGTTACACCTAACCTGCCTGATAGTCGTGTTTTAGACCAAACCGGGTAGAGTGGTGTCGCTAATCCTCTTTGCAAACTGATCAAAATGCTTCTGGTGTTAGATGATGGTGATGGGAGGAGGTGTGACATTAGGTGATGTGAGTTGGAACAGTGTTGGGGTGGGTGTAAGGTGGATGTAATATATCTATCGATGGTTGCAGGTAGCTCAAACTGGACCATACGGGTGCTTCTAATTTTTTTCTTCATGATTTATTGAATGTAGGATCTTCTTTGGTGGATCTGATTTGAAGAACGAGTGATCAATTGTATGGAATCAGTTTTTTTTTTTGGCACTGTAGGTAGCTCAATCTGGGCCACTTATGTGTTGTAAAATGTTTGTTAGATCTTCTTTGGTGTTTTAGAATTTTTTTAAGCGCATTGGAATATATTTCCTGTATGATATTATGCTGGATATTTGTTTGGTGTTTGGAAGCTCCAGTAGAGATTCTTTATGAAAATTCTAATTATTTTAGTCTAATTATCTTAGTATTTTAGAAGTATGCAAACCCTTTTGGGAATGTTTCTTGATAGAAAAGTCATGCATCTTTAAAGTAATAACTTATCTTTGGGTAATCTAACGTTTTGGTAATAAAATAACTTGAAATATCAGTGATCTGTTTATTCATTCATTGTTTTCAGATGTTAATAATATTTTCTAAATAAGCAATGATGCAATAAATGTTATTTGATTATTGTATTCAAAATATGATTTGCAATCTAGCCAATACCGTCGCAAACAATTATTAAATTGTTTTTATGCCATAGTTGATAATGATATTTATATCTAATTAAGGATCTTATGTCACGCGTCAATGATTAATCTTATTCCATCCTCTCGAGAGAGCTCTTAGAAACGTTGTGGAATAATTACAGCGAAATTTGTCAATCATACTTATCAAATTTTCAGATACTACCGTTTCGTAATATTTCAACAATTAATAATATTCAATAAGATGGTTTATCGTAAAAGAAAATAATAATTATATTCTCTTAAACGTTGTTCGGATAAAATCGAGTCAGCTTATCAGTCACGCTGTCTGTTATGCTGCTTATGTGTTCTTGTTTATCTAACATAATCAATTGCTCTCGAATATACCCTATGTATCAATTAAAACAAGCAATTAAGTTCCAGTTGTGCCTGTACTGCCATCTACCATAACTACCTATTATATCCTTAAAAGTTTTATTTTCTGAAATATTATATCTCTAATCTTGATAACTAATTTTCTAAGTATTTTTCAGATTTTATACTAACACACCTATAATTTATTTCTTCTATAGCATTCATAGGTATCTTTATATATTTTAATACCAATAAAACCTCTTTACTATTTCTTACTTAATTTTATTTTAATCTTACACTTGTACGCCCTAATATCGAAAACATTAATTACAAAATATGGTGATATCAATAATAATAAATCTATATGTGCCAAGAGATTATATATCAGTGAATAATAGCCAGATGCTGCTATTCGATATTATGAAAGATTAACATACACATACATCTAATATTATGCACACTATCTGATCATGGAATTATACTACACCTGTAATATCGTCCATTGATCTCCTAACTCATCATTGTTAAAGCGACTTCTTTCTTATAACTTTACGTCCCGCCTAACAACAATATAATCCTCGTCGATGGGAAACTTCCACCATACGTTGGTCACATTACTATTTAACACTATAATAATTCTCAATTGCATTCATTACTTAAAATATAATTTTTCCAGAATATTAATCAAAGAGGAATTATAAAAATTATCTGTTACCTTAAATACTATATTCTTGTTATACTCTTTTTTTTTTAAGAAGAATAGTTATTTATATTTCTTAGAAAAATATTTTTCTATGAATTGCAAGAATCGCTTGCATATATATTTTTTTTAATTTTTTTTTCCCGAGAAGAAGGAAATTATGGAGGAATTAATTAAGCATAGCCATCAATCATAATGATCAATCGTCAGCCAGTTCATTCAAAGGAATTATAGCAACAGGAAGAGCATAAAGGTAAGCAGAGGTCTAGTAAATGTGAGAATTTATTAAGAACGGTATATCTGGTGTTCGACACATTTGCACATGTTAAATTAATTAAATAAATATAAAAATCACGCGGAGTCCTAAATGAACGTTAGCCAACCAACTGCGCAGTTAAAAGCGCTTTACATTTTTTTTTCCTTTTTCACCAGTTTGTCCTACGTTTTTTTTTTTTCTTGTTTCTTTCTCTTTCGATTAATAAGTCCTATGAATACGAGCATGTCATGATCCGATATGATTTACAACTTTGGTTAAGAAAAATATATACCTCTATTATTAATAGATCAATGACCGTGCACTAATCGCCTCGAACAGGGTATCAGAAAATAAAAGAGACTTGTCGATACAAATCGTCATACAGTTCAGTCTAAAGGCGTTATAGATCACTAATTTTAACACTCATTTCTTAACACACATGCCAGACTTCGAAATCAAAGAAAGAACACCGTAACAATTAACTGGAAATATTTGTATAAAAATCTTTAAGTCGTTGGAGCTCCATAAAATTTGTTACAAATTATCAGGAGTCTTGCTACACAACTGGAAGTACCATTATGTATCATGTTACTGGAAGAACACTGTACTCTCATTCTCAATAGAAAATCCTGAAACCTCCCATTAAATATACATCCAGTTAATCGTTAAGAATTCTTTCTGTAACGTTAAACATTCTCTTCAACAATGATTTTATATATAGCTTCATACATGGACTTGATAGAAACATTTTTGTACGCAATTTCCCCTCAGACCAACATTTGCTGTTCATTCGAAAGAAGAGTAAAACATTGGCTCGACGTGCACAACCTTGTATCATTGTACAAGTACATCATACCTAAATGTGTCGCAAAATGTACGCATTCCCTTCTTTGAACTATGATGAATCGCGAAGCGGAAAGATACTTTGCACATTCGTTGAATCTTCTACGATGATTTATATTATTATAATATATTTATGTATGTAAAATAGGACCCATTTTAGTTCGTTCAAGAACAACGGTTCTCCTTACAAAAATAGACCGCTAAAGCTAAACAAGACTAAACGTTTCAATACACGGGATGTTAAATATTATATCTTCCAGCCTAAGAGTTCCCTTTGAAGAGTTAAACTCAATAGTTATGAAGAACTCTTGGCGGGTGAGGTTAAATTACTCTCTTTGACCAATGCTTCTAAATGAGTCAACATTTAGCATACAATTATAATTAATTGTAAGTTGAAAAGCCTTCCTTGATGGTTACGTAGAAGGGCTATGTACCAAGAAGACTGAGATCTGTTTCCTAGATTTTCATAATCCTTTATTACAACACTTCTTCATTTAGTTTGACTAAATAAAGATGGAATAAAGGCACTCTTAGACCGTGATGCGTGTAACAAGATTGAACGAAGGCAGAAATAAATCTCACTATACGTTAAAACGCTCGATACACAGATCCCAAAGCTTTCTGACTTTTAAAGTCTCATTTTGATAAACCGACACATCACATTCGCTCTTTACGCGACAAACGATTAATTAATATTGTTACACACTGATTTTGTAACACAGAAGTGAAAGTCCAGCACATCTGTGTTTAAACAGCACCGGTTTAACAAATGCATTTTCTATTTATGGATCTGTTCTGAAATCCCTTAAATAGAAAAAAAAAAAAAAAAAAAAAAAAA
>SMSQ01020169.1:0-31695 GCA_019453375.1 Ctenoplectra terminalis | reverse complement strand
TCTTGATTAAGGTGTGCTGTTCCAGACGATGTATACCCCTCGATTAAACGTTCTTCTCTGTTAAAATGAGAAGACCACGCGATTACGTCTTCACCGTGTTAGCGGTATCCTGCACGTCAGGAATTAGGTCAACAGAACCATCGTTCTGCTCCATTTCTGCGGTATTGTAACCGGAAAAGGAACACGCCGGCGCACTTTTCGCTGTGGTCACTGGAGCTTCCGGTAGAAGGGATGTACGTTCCGTCGCGCTGCCCCAGGTCTGTTGGTAACCGCTTCGGCCACGTATCCTGCGGCTCAACGAGGATCCCACTACTCCGAGGTGTTCTTTAATATCGTTGTGAACGTCTGAGACGTCCCACATAGCCCTGGGAGTATTAAGTGTACTTATAACCTCTTTTGTATGCAAATGGTTGTAGGCGTTAGTACTTATACAGCGACCACTCAGTGGTGTGTGACTATAATCGTCTGCGGTTTACCGAGAGCGGTCGTAGTAGATGACTACGATTACTTATAGCGTATAGCAAGTGGTTGTAGCCACCCATGATGCAAAGCGAGCACTTGGCATTGGACTATAGTCCCTTTAGCATAATGTTAGTGCTTAACCATGGATAACTATAATCAACCACAATAAAGCGAAAGTGCTTAGCTGTGGATGACTATAGAGAGGCATAGTACAGCATGCTCGGTTATGGATGACTATAGAAAGCCATAGTATAGCATGAGTAGTAGTGAGAGCAGTAAACGTGACTTGTGTTCAATTTGTTCTTTCTTTTTTTTTCTTTTCTTTTTTTGTGAGATATAGAAAAGTGAATGTTTAATTACCTGAATGCGTCCCACCATGCTTGGCCCTGCGCTAAATTTACAAAAGGTTTGTATGAAAAGCTGTAGTGATGAGCAACCGCGGCCATGAACATCTCGATGCAGATGAGGAAATCCTGCAGTTTCGACGATATACTTCGGATATCCTCCATGTCATTCGTGTTAAAAATACTTGATATCACATCGAAGTACACTAATAATGCAATAATTACACCTTGACTGTAAAAAGTAAAATAAAAATTATATCAACCGTGCAAGGTTCAATTATATTTAGACGAAAAATGTAATTGTGCAACGTTGAACTTACAAGAAAGAGAAAAATACGACCGCTTTGATGCACAAGAATTTTCCTATCGGTTTCATTGGTTTTAAAGCCTCCGCATTGGCACGATAAAATAGCACCAGACAATACATGGCAACAAATTGCGACAAATTATTTAAACCAACCAGGTATGGAAATGCTACGTCCGTTCTGAACTCACCCTCCTCGTATACACCATTGAGCTCACAAATACTGGAAAGGTAATTAATTACGTACACTTATGTGACTACATATGCATGTATTTGAAATTCATGTGGTCAATAATATTTACTATTTAATTACTGGATATGTAAAATATCGCGGAACAGATTAATGTATTCGTATAAAAAAAATTTGTCGTCGCGATAAGTACTCATTTATTACTGATTATTACTTGAATTTTAAATATAAGAAAAAAAATATTATAAACAAATTTTATGACACTTACAAAGATATCAAAGTTGTTATAGGCCGAACAGCAGTGTATTGCAGTATCCCATGCTTGCACATATGAACAAATTCCCTTCCCATCTCCCAATCGGGTAAACAACATAAAGGGAACATGTGATGCACTTGGGGGGAAATTTCAAGTCTGTGTTCCAGCTGACGATCAGCATTCAAATAGGCCAATAAATACATCATAAAATTGTATATTACATATGCCTCGTAACACTCCCTCAAACTATCCAAGTAAATGCTGCCTTCCGGATAAACCAGACCAAGCCACTACAGGAATAAAAAAAAAATATATTTTTGCACGGTTTAATTAAAAAATAATATTTAGTTGTACACCTACAGCATTTACTGCATAAATTGGTACCATCCATAATATTCTGAAACAGATAAATAAATTTTACAGAAAAGAAAAATAGTATGGATTGATCCATCGAAAATTTTGATTTTTCGTATGAATTAATATTTATTGCAGCTTTTTGATTAATACAATATTATGATTGCAATGTTTGTGCATATCTAAGACCTATTTCTAAGCTTGGCGAGAAAGTGAACTTTGATTTGTTTCATCGACGCAATCATATCAATACCCGTTGAATCAGTCCAGTTATTTTAACGTTGTAATCAAGTTTACGCAGCCATAATTTATTATGCGATAGAAATTTTATTTTTCGTAGCAAATCGAATAGAGTGAAATCTTGTATCTTCGAATACCGTGATATTATTTTAGTATTACGAAAAATTTGAAATAGCGACACTCGGTCGAGTGTTTCATCATTTTTATTAAAACTGAAAGTTTGTAGGTTTCATAAATAATGAGTTTATTCACCGAAACTTTCTAGCTATATCAATGTCTCTTGACCTTTACCGTATCAAAGGTCAATCAATACATTTCTTTGATCTTAAATTTTTGAAAAAAAAAAAAATACATTTCCTTAAATATATTATTCCTGTTCAAACCTCTAACACCCACAAGTAATTACCCGTTTATTAATTAGAAATCAATTATTACAAAAAAATTTTTTTTTTTCAAAAAATAGGTTTGAAAATTCATTTCATACCCAGAAAATAACAAATCTGCTACCTATATACATACTGTTATGTATTACATAACCAATTATCAGCTAAGTGTGACTTAATGTTTTTTTATATAAGAGGAAAGCTTACTATGAAAAAGAGATAGAACTATCTCTTTGTAGAAAGCATATCATGTACATAACTATGCAGAAATGTATCTTGTTCCTAATAATCAAAATCAAATCAGATTTATTATAAAATCCTTTTTCTCAACAAATAACCTCAAACATTAAGTCCACCAAATAATCATTTACATACCTTATGATATATTTCTGCAGCCTAGGCTGCGTGTAATATATCATGTGTTGAATAATTTCATAGAAAGCAATGGGCAATGCGAGCAGCACAAATGCACCACCCAAAAGTGCTCCTTGATCCTGCTTCTTGAAACCATTCTTAATAGAATTGGTCAAAAGGATAGGCACCAAAATGATAATGAGAAGTGCATAGAGGCAAGTTAGAACTGGTAAAATCCATAGCCTCCAGCGGCGACAGATAGAAGCCATCACTTTTCAGAATCTCCAAGGAATATCACATAATTTGTTCAATCAGTACACGCGAACCTCTGCAAAAGTACAAACAACAAACTTTAAACGTCTTAAAGATCATTTCCTGGCTCATATCGCAGCGTGAATTAGGTTATGTCAAACCCAACCAGCGACCATCGACATAGCAGATAAATTAACGTACTTAGGCGCTTCGAAGCACGAAGTTTCCATCGGACACTTAAATCGAACAAAGGGATCCCGCCGTGGACGCGATTATGGTTTCGAGTAAGTCCACCAACCGGTCACTGTACTCGCGAAAACATGGTAAATGGTGCACCGATGCGTTAAAAAAGTCATATCAACCTTGTCGTAACACAACGAATCGACGATGAACCGAGGTGTCAGCTGACGATGACAGCACGAAAAAGAAACCGCCTCTTAACCCCCTCGTCCCCGAGTTATGCGATCCGGTATAACCGCCTGAGATATTAATTTCAGTTGGTCCGCATCGATTCGAGATTGCAGGGAGGACTAAGAGCAGCTCCCGATAACCGTTAAAAAAAATACATTCCTCAGATCGGACGAGATCGTCTCCACGAGAAGAAAGGTTACCTCGACGATCCACGATACCCGCATGATCCATAAGGATAATGGTCGTTCGACTATCGTGGGGTCGTTAACAGGCCCTTTAAACGAATTTATGTTTAATTCAATGCACTTTGCTTCTGGCAGTGATCGACTGCGTAAGCTTCAATGCTATTTAGACATTTTTTTTCGAGCTTCGAACGAGGTTTGGTTGTTGTCTCCGGAAGTGGAAAACTTATGACACGTGATGGTTTGAGGTTTGGGAAAAATGAACACGTGGAAGTCGTCGTTTTTTAAGGGACGGGCAAAATGTTTAGGCGGAGGATCGTTTTATTGCGATCGCAAAAATGGAGAGAAAACGATGAGGTGGAAAAAGAGGATTATTAAGGGATGAGGTACGACGAAGTGGCCTCTAGTGTTTTTTGGGGATTAATGTTGGTGTTGGTAAAAGTTTCGTGTAGGTGGGAAAGGAAGGGTACATCCGTTCTAATGGCGTCAAGACCCAAGCACTGTTGTCACATTTTGTCCTACAGTGTTTCAATATTTTGCTTTGTTTATGTCGCTCAAGTTTTCCAAGAAGGAGACGAAAAATCCGCTCGGGCTTGCGAAGGTTGGTACAGAGAGATGAGAGGAAGCCGATTATCCGGCCAGAAAGCGAATCAAGGCCTGAGAGAAATTTTCTGAGAGCTCCGGGTGCAGTGACCTTGATACCGCTGTCATTTCTGTAATTCACAAGCGCGCGAAATTTGAATCGTCGAGCCACTTCGTGTAAACGTGAGATCGCTCAGGCTGCTGAAATTTATTTTAAAATCATTTCGCTCGAATATTGTTGTAATTCTTGACAAGGAATTCAAATAAATATATTTCTTATCGTCCAATACAATTTATTTGATATTTTTGTTTATACACTTTTATGAATGTATTGTTATCGATAAATGGAAATAAAAATTGTGAAAATTATTTATACCGTATGTGTCATTGACGAGAATTCTTTTTCAACAGATAAGATAAATCAGATAAGTCATGGACAATACTATTTAATATCTAAGTATTAGTCAATCAGGAACAATTGGAATGAACACTCTGTATTATTTAATTGACATTTGGTTTTCTCAGGCACAGAAAGCAAGCTTTTCCAGATGGCAAAGAAATAATCCTAGAAGAAATTTTCTCCCATCAGCAGCCAAATTAAATAATCATGGAAGTCACGACAGAAGAAGCACAAGCAGTGCTGCTGGAGGGAATGGAAGGTGCCCAGTACATCACCATTCAAAGGGCTGATGGGGAGCCTCTAAGCAAGAGTGTTCCCCTTCTAACCCTAAATGGAGAGTTGATCTCTGAAGGAATGGTTGTTGACATGATCAATGCTGGAGTTGGCACAGACTATGGCACAGCTACACAATATTATGAAGCAGACGATTTATTGCAGCATGAATTAACAGAGGTAACGCGTTGCTCTCTCATGTTCGCATGTTAAAGACTGACATTGGAGTTTTTTAACAGGAAGATAGAAGACTGGCAGCAGCTCTGGTTGCTGTCCAATTACAGCAACAGCAAAAACAGCAGCAACTCCACAGTCAGTCCCAGCACGAGGACCCAACCTTGCCAGATGTCTCTCACTTAGAAACTTTAACACCTGTGAACACCTATTCCATTCAAACCGTCCCAGAACCAAACGCACCTCCAGTGTACCCAACCCTGCAGCCCTTCAAACGAATCACACATAATGTAAAACAGGAATTCATAAACGTGAAAAGCGAATATGACGTTGACGTGTCAGCTGAAAGTAGCGAGGATGCAGCTCCAAGTTCTGGACCGAAGAGATCCTTGCCCCATAAGAAGAGGATTCCCCGTAAACTGAAGCAACAGACCAAAAGGAGCTCGGCGAGGAAAGACGGCGGTAGGATAAGTGCGGATGCAATAAATGCTGACTCCTCCGGCGATATGCAGGCCCATGTATTCAAGTGCGAATTGTGCAGTTCTAGATTTAGTAGTCAATTAAAATTTTTCGAGCATTTGAAGGTGCATTATGAGCCGGTGAAGCAGGAAACGAGAATAGCTCAGGCTACCAATACCAACATCACGATATCGGTGCCAGAATCGGTGCAGAACCTTGAGAACACTGTGATCGAGGAATTCAGTGAGCCTGAAGATCTTATGGAGGGCATTAGAGGTGTTGGTGAGTGTGATCAAAAGAATAATACTGTTTTCTCATCTCTTCGCAATCGAAAAAAAATATTCCAGCCTGTAGCTTTGGTGGTTGGTGCAATCTGGAATTATCTTTTATTAATCTTCTTCTAAAATTACTGTTTATAGTCGAGGAGACAGGTGCTCACATAGACGACGAAACAGAGTCCTCCTTGTCCGCGGTGAACAACGACTCACCCTTGTGGACGATTACCGATGTCACGGAACATGTACATAGGGACCACGTGAAACCGGCCACTGTCAACGATCAAGGAATTCTTGATAAAGAAAAGGCTGACATTCCACAAACAACGAAGAAAAAGAAAATATTGAAAGCAAGAAAGTCAAGTAAGTACGTCTACATTAAGAAATCTCCACTTTCAGCTGTAGATTCATAAAAGGGCTCTGTGTTTTCACAGATGACGAATTAACGTGTCCCCAGTGTGACCGGTCATTCCACCATAAGAATAGTTTAGTGTACCACATGAGATCTCACAGTGGGGAACGACCTCACCAGTGCGAAGTTTGTGGGAAAAGTTTCTTCGCTGCTAGTGCATTAAAGGTGAGGCAGATACCGGACATAACCAATTTAAGCCCGGTATTCTAGTCTAAACGACCATTTTCGAGTTAATTTTTGAAAGAAAAAAGAAAAGTATTAAACAAGTACAGAATCCTATGGAATCTCTCTCAGAAAGTTGTGGAATCTCTGGGCAAATGGCGGTACGAAATTAATTTAACTATCGTCTGGTGGAATAAAATTCGATAAAATTATGATCTTTAAGAACGTAGAACTCAATTTTTCGAATCTTTTTCTCATATTTGTGGAACATACTTTTCCAGGTTATTAAAAAAAAAAAAGTCCAAGAATAAAATTTTCAAACCTAGATCACTCCGTTAAACAGATTATTCAAAACGTAGGTCCACAAGCGTCTTCACAGTGGCGACAAGCCGTACAAGTGCGAGGAATGTGGCAGACACTTCCGCCAATGGGGAGACCTGAAGTACCACTCCACCAGTATTCACTCTGAACAGAAACAATACCAGTGCGAATACTGCGGCAAAGACTTCGCCAGGAAATATTCCCTGATCGTCCACAGGAGGATCCACACCGGTGAAAAAAATTATCGTTGCGAGTACTGCAACAAAACGTTCAGGGCAAGTAGTTACTTGCAGAACCATCGTCGCATCCATACCGGGGAGAAGCCCCATCCCTGTACAGTTTGTGGAAAACCGTTCAGAGTGCGAAGCGACATGAAGAGGCACATGCACACGCACTCGAGAGGCAGGCCTGACAGACCCATGAACAGAGTTATGGCAGGGAAGAACATAGAGGAGGAAAACGACAAAGGGTCTCAGGCCAAGACCATACAGGATCTTGTTAGAGACTTAAAACTGGAAGTGGAAGCGACTGGTGTCGTGGAAATTGTACCTCCTGACGATAACCCTGAAAGTATTCTGCCACACGCAGGTGGACAAACCTTAGAGTACACTGTGACAACTACGCCGGACACAAACCCTGACAGAGACCCTCTGGAGGCAGTTGTTCGTACAACAGATAACATGTAAGTTTATTTACTTTGGTCAGCTTGTGCTGAAAATTCTGCAACAACTTAATTGTTTTTATTGTTAGCTTTACAGGCAATATTTCTTCATGTAACATCTACTGGGGATAAAGGTTGTTGTTGTGACATGAGGTTAGAGCATCTGTCGCACAAATATGGCGTCCTCTGGAACTAGAGACCTCTGTGGACAACTGAACCTAAAAGTGTTGTATACATCAGTGCACTGATTACCTTTAATGTGCATAAACGTACTTTCCAATTTCTCTGTCGATCTAATTTTTAAGGGAACGTTATGAATGTAGTGTTTCGACTATTATTCTTAAGACTGCTTTCTAACATGGAAGTTTGGGAAAGTACAGATACAACAGGAGAGAGCTCTTGTGAAAAAGAATTATATCAATTTACATAGATAAAGGTGTGTGTGTATATATATATATATATATGCATAAATCAGTGCATACACATATACACGTATACAGATTAAAAATATATATATATATACGTATATATTGTACTATAATTAACGATAATCAAGATATTGCTGTACATGTACATTTTTAAGTATAGGTTAATTAGTCGTTTATATCGCGAATCGTCGTTGGAAAAATATATTTTTTACGTGAAGACATTTATAGAAACACTGTGGTCCAATTTTTATTGCATTCTTTATGAAGTGAAAAGAAAAAAAAAAATTATAACAGTCTTCAGGCGATAGAAGGTACCGATGAAGATGGCGCGGGTGTAGTGTTACTCGTATCGATGAAAACTTGTAAAATCTGAGCCATTTCTCTGGATTCGAGGGCTGCGGTAAGCTTCTCCGCAGCATCTTTGCTACTGAGTCTGAAACAAAAATATTTATAAAATGATACACTTTATTTAAATTTTTTTATTTCACCAGAATTCATTTTTTTTTAATCTTTAAAATTTATTGCGGACTGATAACTCAAGCATCAAAAGAAATATTTAAACAAAATAGGTTCGAATCAACGCTTAGAATCCCAGATGTAATTTCAGATAAGTCCTATTAAAATTTTTCCACTGATACTTAAATAATTTTAACCTAACTTATGGAAAATTATAGCTGGAATTCGAAGCTTAATGGCAATATATATTTGTTGATACTTGCCTACGAGAACGTTTAGCTCTCTCCCAGTCGACGTAGAGGTCCATGATTACCGCATGCAGCCTCTCCAATATCTCATTGTCCTTCGCCATTTTCGATTTAATTTCCTTTTCATTTTGTATTAACGATTGATACTCCGTGCACAGATTTTCTTTTGGATTTTCCTTTAATTCCCATTCCTCGAGAGCATTCAGAATTTTTATTTTTGTGATTAATTCGTGTGCAGCATTCAAACGTGGAAGAATTAAGTCCAACACCCTGGATATACTGCCCACAACGACATCTGTGAGGAGAACAATCGGATGACAGAAGAAGTCCTAAAAAAAATGATACTGTAACATAAAAATGACATACCACAAAATACGTCTAATTTGATCTTTCTCTTCGTTGCTTCCCTGGTTAATATATCTCTGAGAATTATTATGCTTGATATATTTTCTCCAAGGAATGTTGCACTTCCTTTTCTGGGAATTAAAGAAGTATTAAATATTAAACATTGATAGTGGCAGAGCTAAAAAAATTTTAAATATGATTCTAGATAAAATACAATCCAGACCCTGTGTATTTAATAAAAGCAAATTTGAAATCTTTTTAGTCTCGCCATTATTAATCCCAAACAGCAACTTATCTGGTGAAAAAAACTTACTTATACTTGCATTTCAGGAGTGTACCAATAAAAGAGGAAACATATGTCAGAATAGCTTCTCCTTCTTCCAGGTGAGGTCTTTCAGGTACATCGGGTAATGCAAAAGAAAGCCATGCATGCATCTGGAACACATAAAACCATAAAAAAAAAAAGAAAAAATTAAATAAAAATTGTTATGTGTAATATTTTTAAAAATGAGTATCATTGGACTTAAAAGGTTAAGTTTAGAACACCTGTTGGCGAGTGACCCGCCATACATCTAACCTCTATAAAAAATGGCGGACGTATGGTGGATTGCTGATCGACAGGCGCCAGGAACTTAAAAATTACCTCTGCAGTAGTGAAGCTTCCAATTAATTTAAGTTCATTGAAAGGTCCTCCACTATGGGTTTTTTTATTTTCATCCTCGTGCTGTCTTACGTGAAGAGAGAGAGCGCATATTGGTATCAATATTCTCCGACAGCACTTCGGTTGCACCTAAATAAAAATATATTAATTGCTGCTTTATTTTATTATATTATTAAAAACAAAATATATGTTGAATATGTACTTGTGAGGTTACATAAATTTGTAAGGTACCAGGCTGTCCTTCTATAGTTCGCAGCTTCATTTGTAGATGATTGGTATTTATCTATAGAAATTGTTGATGTCATATTTTTAATTATTTTTGCAATTTAAAATGTGAATTTATTTTTTTTAATTTTTATTTACTTGGCAACGATAGGTAGCAAGAACGAAGTTGCCTTCTGTAGGATTGCAAGTCGACAAACTGACCACCGCACTGTTGCTTTCAACGTCCAATAGTTGAACTGGAGTATCTGATTGTATTAAAATGTTATCAATCGGTGTGTCGAGTTCTACGGAGAGGGAATAGGATGCATCCTCTTTGTTCAAAACCAGTCTGTAATAATTGATTATATTTTATCAAAAATAATTTATTTAAATCAAAATAAATAAATTATTAAAATAATGTATTATTTAAATTATGTATAAATAATTTTTTTTAATCTTTTTAATTTTATACCTGTGATTTACTGATAGAATTAACGGCGCCAGAGGATCAACCGTGAAACTGGATGCTTCTTTCTCTTCGTTAAGTTTTTCTTGTAACTGTATTATCTCTGTTTTTAGTTTTAACAGGCCGTCATTTTGGTCGGCTTCTAGGAGTCCTGGGGGTCTAGTAGTCAAACCAAATATTCGTCCTGAATAGGTGGTTACCAGTACTTCTGGATAACCTGCTGCTCCGATTATTCCTCCTGCTACTGAAGTGATACTTTCATTGGCGAGCTACGAAAAGCGGTTCTTTGGAATTGGATATTTATTTTAATTTGGGGGTTTAAAAATTAAACAATTTTAGGATTTAATAATTAGGAAATTAGAGAATTAGAATGTTGCAATATTGCAATATTAGAAAATTAGAAAATTAGGAAATTGAAAAATTAGAAACTTAGAATATTTAAAAATTAGAAAAATAAGATATTCGAAAATTAGAAAATTGGAATATTTGAAAATTAGAATATTGGAATATTGCAAAATTAGAAACTTAGAATATTTGAAAATTAGAAAAATAGAATATTCGAAAATTCGAAAATTAGAATATTGCAATATTGCAATATGAGAAAATTGCAAAATTAGAAAAATAGAATATTTAAAAATTAGAAAAATAGAATATTTCAGAATTAGAAACTTAGAATATTTGAAATTTAGAATATTGCAATATTGCAAAATTAGAAACTTAGAATATTGCAATATTAGAAAATTACAAAATTAGAACATTCGAAAACTAGAAAATTAGAATACTACAATATCAAAATATAATGCACCTACGTAACGATAGCGAAGTGAAGGTGAACCGTCCTCTTCGGGAAAAGTATACACTTCAACAGTACCATCCTGCCTGCCAATAAGTATGTCCAGTCCGTCTTGCAGCTCATAAGTGTCTAAAGAAGTAACTTCTGAGCCTGTCACGTTCAACAACCAAGTGATCCTCAAGGTTTTGTTACCCTGAAGAATCAGTAAACCCACTTTGCCATCCATGGTTCCAACCAGAACACGTTCTTTCGATTCCACATCACCTTCCCTAAAAAAAAGAGTATTTAAAAAATGTTTAAAAAATAAAACTACAATAATACTAGTGATAAATAAATAAAAGACAGTTCAGAAAAATTAGAAACCTATACAACGCTAGTACTGTTGGCACACTTGGCAGTCTGAGAACTGCTGGAGTCCTGGTACCATGAAGAACTCGTATCTGAGAAAAATAAAATTAAAAAATAGCTAAATAAAAAATACAAAAAATTGACAACTTAAGAATTTTAAAAATGATAAACCAAAAATTATTAATTTTACAAATTAAAATTCTTACAGCGCAATCTCCACAGGCCAGTATAGCAAAAATGAAAGAAGCATCATTAGGCAGAAGAACAACATCGTACAATGTTTCACCGGCTAAATAGGAATCGGCATCCTTGCAATCACGGTACCTGTGGTACAGATCTCTTGCGCACGCTGCTAAGTCTGGACCAAGTACGTATCTAAAAAAAACATTAATTTAATTTAATTTAATTTTTATATATATTTTTTCTTTTATTTTATTTTTATTCGATCTCAATATGTATCGATAATTTATTTACAGCGCTGAAATAGGATCTATGAGGTTCGTATCGAACTCCAAGAACAATTTTCCTTTCTTGGTGTATCCCTTCACGGTATTTCCTTGCGCGATAAAAATTTTATCGCGCCCATTACCACCGAGAACTAATTTATTAATCTTTGGTCCTGGTAGGGACTTAAATGACACCTGTAGCTCTCCTTTTTTAATACCTTATTAAAGAAACAGAAATAGTAATAAATTATGGATTTATCTTTAAAAACTTACAAAGGAAGAACCGATTATTCGACTTGAATTTTTAATAAATTTTTGTGAAATAAGTACACCTACGAATTTTAAAGATATAAATAATTATAGAATCTGATTTTAACGCTAGATTTATGGACATTGGTTGTAAACCTAGTTTTAGGATTTAAATACGGCGCCAGTTGTGTACTGCAGTCAGTCGTGGTCGACCCTTCGAGCCGATCACATCGGGGGGAGGGACTTCGTCGTTCTCTTTTTAGTCTTTTGCGAATATCTCTGCTTCTGGTTGGAGTTTTTCAACGATTCAGGGCTCAAATTAAAGCTTAAAACTTCGGCCTTCATATAAAATTAGTTTTGTTAAGATTGATCCAGTGGTTCGTTAATTATACAAAATAGAAAATGGAATTGTTTCTAACAATTGAACCACAGGGAATATTTAAACGAAACTTTTTTTTAAGCTGTAGATACATTTCTGAGCATTAATTGGAACTATGAACCATTGAAAAATTCCATTCGCTTCCGAAGTTATGAGCAAGTAAATTATTTATAAAAATAATCCAGAAGGAATATCGTAACGAAACATTTTTTTTTAATTGTCTCTGTCAATCAAATTTAAGTCGGACAATTAGGCTCCACTCCTTGTTAGTTTAAATAATTTTACCGTAGACGTGAAGTATGCCATCATAGTCAGCAACAGCAAATTTTTGAGTTTGCCTATGCTCTGTTGCAGGAAAAATTTTTGTTGTTCCTCTGGATGTGACACCCACAGCTGCATAGTCTACTCTTGAAAGTGGTAAAGTCATTTTGAGCAGAAATTTAATATTCTTTTTTTATTTTTTTATACAAGTTATTTGAAACTTATTTTTACTTATTTATATTAGAATTTTTTGTATCAGTTTAAATAAAAGTTGACGAATTAACGAATGTTTAGATTATTAATAAAATGTGGACAGGAAAATTTTTCACGACACTATTCTTCGTTCCACTGTACAGTGTGAGCACTGCACATGCGCGACGATCAATTTAACCATGGCGACAAAATACCACAACAAACTATTCTTTATAGTCCCGTTTTTATATGCAATTATATTTATTACTGATAAAAAAAATTAAATATAAAAAAGGAGTGTAATATATTTAATATAAATCAGATATTTTTGGGGTAGAAAAATATATATATGTATAAAAAAAGAAATACGTGCATAGATGTATTAAAAAGCTTGTTTATTTTTATTATCAAAGATAATACAATCATTTGGTGTATTTATTAAACCTTTAAATTTGTTCACACCACTTTCTTGCTTCCCATCAATTAATTATACAAAAAGTGTTGGAGTAAACATAAAAAAATAAATTTATCTGTTCCTTCTACATTAAAGATTGATGATACATTGTCTAGTTTACAAAATCTTCTGTTTATGGTGGTAATTAATAATTAAACAAATTTTTACATTGATGTAGTGGCAACACGCGATTGCAAAGGGTTAGTATTGTTCCATCAGCGTCCTTAAAACAAACTGTTTACTACTACAAGTTAGTCCTTAGCCGCTACTTCGTATTTTAAAAAGAAGTACACCTTGATTTCACCAATTTTTTTTTTTTTTCCTTTTTTTTCCTCCTATATATTCGTGTCCATTGGACACATCTAACAGAAGAATAAAAATTAAGGTCCTTCCTTACTTAAATCTAACTTCTGCGATGGCTAGAGATACAAAATAAGTGCCTGTTGGGATTTATCTGTTTGTGGTCGCAGAAAAAAATTTTTTTCTTTCTTGGTCTGCTGACAGAGTGGAAGATAATCAAGATGGATGCTACTTAGCAGTCACAGAATTAATTTTCTATTTACACTGCCTTAAATCTTTAATTCAGAGCTTCAGAATAATTATTAATAATTTAAATCAAAGTTTCAGAATAATTACTAATAATTTAACTCAAAGCTTCAGAATAATTATTAATAATTTGAGTCAAATTTTCAGAATAATTACTAATAATTTGACTCAAAGCTTCAGAATAATTATTAATAATTTGAGTCAAAGTTTCAGAATAATTACTAATAATTTGACTCAAAGCTTCAGAATAATTATTAGTAATTTTAAAAATAAACAAACATCCTGAAAAAATATTTCCAAGTACTTTTTCCAATCCTAATTCCACTACGAAAACCACACAAAAATTTTACATGCTTATGTGGCGCCATCTTGAACTTCTACACTAGCGACCTCAAAGGAAAACGATCACCAAGATAAAGTCTCAATGATCCAGGCAACAATTTCAACTAGTTAGGGCAACGAATGGAGGCGTAGAGACAGCACGGTGAAGACTAACAATAAGAACCGTAAGACAAACGTGTGTTAACATCGTTCGCAACCATAGGCTGGACGCTGATAGCCTAATAACCTGCAAAATTGCCTGGCGGCCGTGAAACATCGAAACGAGGGTTCCCATCGTAGGAGACCTGTGCACTGAAACCGTGCTTCCAATCGGCGGTGTAACGGACGACCTGCAGCCTTCCGTCCGGTAGCTGGACTCTGTATTCCCCGCGGACGATGTCGCCGTCGCTTATGGCGTTGTGGGAATAATCGTTTCCAAAGGCATCCTCCTTCACCGCGTAGTTGAAGTCGAATGGCATGCCTGGTTCGTGATGATGATGATCATGCTAAAATTGAATAATCAAATTTTAGAGGTACTACAATTTCATTGGCCACTACTGTGTATCAAGGTTCCATATTTTTTTCAGAAGCTATAATTAATTTGTGTAAGTAAAAAAAATATTTTATTAGATCGTTACTCACGCCACCAGGAGGTAGAGTGCTTCCAGTGGGCCTAGTCGGGGTCCCATAATCAGGGAACTCCGGAGTGGGTCTAGGACCTGGAGGTGGGTAACCTTCGCTAGGAGTGGGTCTCGGTGGCGGGAACTTGGTGCTGGGTTTAGTACTAGGGTATGGACGTGTTGTTGAAAATGGTGGTCGTGAAGTTGTAGGCCTGGGGAATGGTATTCGAGGCGTGTCGTAGTTGTAACCCTTGGTTGGTTCAGGTGGTAGGTACGTGTTGCGTCTTGTCCCTGGTGGCAGGTCGGATATCACGTGCCCTACTGCTATGCAGAGTATTGCTATCTGTAATTAAAAAGGAGAAAATTTATTTTGGTAATTTTTTGGGCTGGTTTGGTATTCTTTAGGACAGGTTTGCACCTTTTAGGACAGGTTTGGTACTAGGTAGGACAGGTTGAATATTTTTTAGAACAGGTTCGTACCTTTTAGAACAGGTTTGGTACTTGTTAGAACAGGTTAAATATTTTTTAGAACAGATTCGTACCTTTTAGAACAATTTCGCACTAGGTAGGACAGGTTAAATACTTTTTAAAACTGGTTTGTACCTTTTAGGACAGCTTTGGTACTAAATAGGACAGGTTAAATATTTTTTAGAGCAGGTTCGTAGCTTTTCGAACAGTTTGGTACTTGTTAGGACAAGTTAAATATTTTTTAGAACAGGTTCGTACCTTTTAGGACAGCTTTTGTACTAGGTAGGACAGGTTAAATATTTTTTAGAACAGGTTCGTAGCTTTTAGAACAGTTTGGTGCTGGGTAGGAGAGGTTAAATATTTTTTAGAACAGGTTCGTAGCTTTTAGAACAATTTCGTACTAGGTAGGACAGATTAAATATTTCTTAGAACAGGTTCGTACCTTTTAGGACAGGTTTGGTACTAGGTAGGACAGGTTAAATATTTTTTAGAGCAGGTTTGTAGCTTCTAGAACAGTTTGGTGCTGGGTAGGACAGGTTAAATATTTTTTAGAACAGGTTCGTACATTTTAGAACAGTTTGGTACTTGTTAGAACAGATCATATATTTTTTAGAATAGTTTTAGTACTTTCTAGAACTAGTTTGTATTTTTTTAGGACTGGTTTGACATTCCTTAGGACAGGTTTAATACTTTTCAGGACAGATTCTAACAATAATTTATTTTTTGCAGTGTACATCAAACATCGGGGGAGGTCTCGCAGCGCAGCATGGGAAACTGGAACGCCACTATCTTTATAATAGCTGATGGAAGAAGAAACTAATCAAGATTCCATTGCATATGAATACTGTTATTGCTCCTTCAAAGAAATATCCTCCCACCTCGTCCACCTACTCCCGTTTACACAATCACACTGAATCACAGTGCAGCTTTTAATGGCATTACGTTTCCTATTGCTAACAAAACGAGCGTCAGATGGAGATAAACGTGACACGTGATGAGAATGTAATGAACTGTTGGCGTGTTGCAAATTGGTGTAGCTGGATTTGGTAACTGGTCGACAGATGTATAATGAGACATTCACGGGCATCGTTTTCTTTAATTAGAGGTTAGGATATTGCGAAAATCCATCGTCTTAGAACCCGAGTCATAAGTGATAATAATTAGTCAACTCTTCTAAACCCATTAACACGCTTTACCACAAATTTCTTTTTTTTTTTTTTTTACCAAACAAATCTAAAAATGATTTTTCTTACATAATTAAATAATTTCTTATACTGTCAAAGAAAAATCACTTAACCTTATATGTAGAGCAGTTTTCCATTTTTTAACGCAATTCAATTAAAATTATAATTTACAGGTTAGCTGACTTTCCCTGTTAGTATCATTCCTAATCAGTATAATGGTTTCGACACTTCCGGTTACAGTCAACCCTACCGTCCTCGCTTAAATAGGAAAAAATAGCCAGAATGATTTAGGAATTAAATAACCAATACTGGAAAAATAAAAACGCACCATTGCAATGAGAAGTAATTAGAAAAAAGAGAAAGAGGAATGCTTAAACTATGGGATAATTGCTCGAGTATTTCTCTTTGCGTATGTGTCGCTTGTTCGCAGCGGTTTCGCAACCATTTAATTACACGTCTTCCGCCTCATTTCTACTTCATCTCCTCGCCGAGCACGGCGCAACGAATGCGTGCGAAACTGTTTCCTCCGGGCACGTCTCGGTTCCTAATTGCAAAATTAATATGCACAAGCGGAAAATGAACTGGAGAAATAGGGTTGGACACGTTTCCTCCTTATTTAGGAATGAATCATAGTTTCTTCTGGACAACAGCCAACCGAACATCAAAAGAAACTAGGAAATGGTGTTAATATTGCAAAATAACGGATAATCTCGCGAAGAATGTTAAGCAGCCTTCTCTCACCGTCGACGTCACTCATTTAAATTTAACAACCAAAGAAAAAGCTGGCTTGCACCATTGTTTCAGTAGTTATTGTTTAAACGTTCATCGTCACAGCCAAAATGATGCAAGTCCTTTTTAAATCTCGACTCAAGGATTGCAATTACCATATAAATTTCATCAGACACGCAGCTGGAAGCTGATTTAACAAAAATCATGAACGTATGAAAAGAGGTTGACCGAAAGGAAAAATTTTGTAATGAAAAAAAAAAAAAAGGAATTGGATACTGTTATGTGCTTCCTGTTGTGCTGGACGTTTTATTTTATACTGGTAAATCAATGGTGGTAATAGGAATTTTTATTCCAATAATTTCCTCATCATTCTCTTACAAAACAGAAAATACTTTTATGAGCATGACGATCAAAGAATCAAATGGAACAAATAAAAGGCTTCAAGGATATATATTGCACATTTCTTGAAGGAAATCGTTGACATAACCCCTAGTAATAAAAATTCATTAGCATCCATAAATCAATCAAGACTTTTATATGAAAGGTTTATATTCTTGTTGCATAAAGAGTGACAGTAAAGCTAGAAAAAAATGAGGGTTTCCTGAATCAGATGAAAGTAAATTGATCTTAAAGAAAAAGAAAGAGGTGGATATAGTGTACTTAAAGAATAGGGCATTGTGTAAGTAAAGTAGCTGTGGGACCAACAATAATTTTAATTTTATGAGCCATGTAACTGCACACTTTCTATCAAACTTAATTGAATCAAGTAACTGTGGTGTAACTTGGGAATCAATTATTAAATCATCAAATATATCTGAAACTTTATATCTTAGATATACTGCCAATTATTAAAATTTTTTTTACAAATTTTTTAATATTTATTTTTTCATACCTCAAACGCAAGGAAATTTGTAAAAGATTGGGCAAAATTTAATAACTTTAATATTATTATTAATAGTATTAAATACTCACAACAATTTAATATTTAAAATTTACAAATCTACAAAAAAACATTCGTCATCAAACATTTGTGACAATTTTTTTAACAATATTTATTTTTTCATACCTCAAACGCAAGGAAATTTGTAAAATATTGGACAAAAATTTAATAACTTTAATATTATTATTAATAGTATTAAATACTAAGAACAATTTAATATTTAAAATTTACAAATCTACAAAAAAACATATTTTTTAATACGTTTAATTATATTTAAAAAAAATATCATCTTTCCATACGTTTATTATATAAATCTATTGTTACACAAATTGATGAGAGACATAATAATTCTGTACGTTTCAAACTATCTCTATTTCGCGCCTATTAAACTTACGGTATCCCTATCCCCTCCCTTACTCCCATAATTCCAGTTCGAGTCAGTTTTCAAGAGCGTCGCGGTCGTGAACGATTTGGGACCTGCTGATAACAACAGAAACGAGGACGAAGGACGTAGTCGATGCTGGTCGTTCATAGTGATTGTTCTGTGCGAGATACGACCGCGTTGGGCGTGGTGTTGTGCTTGCTACGTTAGCTACGCCATAACTGCGATGCAGTTATCACAACCAGAGGAAATTGGCTGTGTGGTGAGTACCTATAATGCATCTGCTCATCGTGTTTTAATTGTTTTCTATAGTAATTGTTTCGAGAGCGTTTCGAATTGCGTGTTTGACTTTTCACTGTAAGAATTTTATACAAACATTCAGAGAACCACAATGGGACCAAATTAAGGTTTTAAAAAGGCAATTAATTCTCTATAACCAGATTTTTATTTTCTCAAAATAAAAGTTCATTCTTCTAATTTAAAAAATGGAAAATAATATTTTCTTCACAAATAAATTATTTAACACTAAACCTACCGACGATTAAACTATACCTGCTTGTATCAAAGAAACTACAATAATAGATACTTGGAAAAATACACAATGCTAGAGAAACAAATCTTTGACCATGTATTTTACGGAAAATCACAAAAAAATATTCAAAAGTGCACCGTTAATAATTTATAAAATTTGAAAAAGAAATTACGAAACGGTCATTTGACCGCTTTGGTAGGTTTAGTGTTAATTGTAGGACTGTTGTAAAATGTTATAACACCATGGTGCAGTGGTTTCTGAATCATATGGTTTATAGAGAATTAATTACAAATTTTAGTAAATCAGTGTTTTAATTAAAATCATACTTTTTTTTTTATTGATTAGTGTTTCCAAACATATTTTAACAGGTTATTCCTTCTGACGTTCCAAGTACCCTAACCTACCACAAATCCCATCAAACCAGTATTCCTCATTCATATATTAATGTTTTTAAATATGTTACAGTAGAATATTGTTACTCACAGCTTTACAAATATATATTTCCCTTTCAATACTTGAATAATTTCTCTAAAAATTTGAACCACCTCGAAAATACCAAATGAAGACACCTAACCTACCATGAATACCATCAAATCAGTATTCCACAATCAGCATAGATTACCCAGATCCCTCCACAGATATCGAATTCGATTCCAGCTCTATTCCAAGCTTCGTTAGACGCTCCTAACACCTCGGAGGGACTGCGTATCAATAAATCAATTACTCCGCGTGATTCATCTCTCCTGATTAATCGCAGGATCCGCGAAGACCGTGCGGAATACTCGCGATAATTTGTTGACACCTCTCCCTCTCTACGTAGCACGCGAATTGAGATTTATGCGCCTCGGGGTTCATCGGTTGGGAGGCTATAATTAATTATAATAATTAGAGGGACGAAGGAATCGACCATTTACGACATTAATCGTCCGCTTCTTCCACTAGGGTTATTGTGAATGTATAGGGAATTTAAAGGCGCAAAATTGCACAGAATTATACAAAAGAATATACAAAACGTCCACATTTTTTCCTTTTTTTTTACTATATTCTAAAAGATATGAATTTACATAAAAGTCTGCAGTATAGTTATTTGTTTCTTTCATTCTGCACGCACTTGATAAAATCAATTCTTTTTTATTAATATTTAATTCCGTGGATGTGGATGAATTTTGGAAAAAATTTCGAATT
This sequence comes from Ctenoplectra terminalis, assembly GCA_019453375.1. NCBI lineage: Eukaryota > Metazoa > Arthropoda > Insecta > Hymenoptera > Apidae > Ctenoplectra > Ctenoplectra terminalis. The sequence continues at coordinate 11,407 of SMSQ01020169.1, read as the reverse complement.
TGCTTCAGGTATTTTTTATTTTTTGTACAAAGGTGATCTGGGTTAAGAAGTAACCTAATTAGCAGGTTAAGGGTGCTTCCTTATGGTGTATTAATTTTCTTATTGTGTTTTAATCTGTGAGACCTAACTGTGTTTCTTCATTCGCGTAGTTTTTTATTCTTTCATTCATTTTTTTCATTACGCTTGCGTTGTGAAATTAGCGCAAATTTTTACGAACACAATAGAAGCGTTAATTTAAGTTTCGTGTGTTAATATGGTATTCTAGGTTAGGTCATTCTCGAATCGGTTTTCAGCACCCGAAAAAGATTGTTCTGATGCAAATAAAAATCTCAGCTTTCGTGTGCATATTTCTGCGCACCTCAGCCAACAATAAACAAAATTTCGAATATTTGTATTAAATATCGCGCAAGATAGAGGCCGCCACATTACTTAAGTTCCGATATCTCTATAAAAATGGTGGCACAGATTAAGTTCCTCCTCGTTATACAAATCAAATAATCTAATAACCATTCACGGTCCCAAAATAGATAAAAAAAAATTTTTTAATAAATTTTGGAACCTCCCAAAATTAGAATACCGTCTTAATTAAGTACTTACCTGAAGGTAAAACATGTTTTGAAGACGATAAGATAGCCAGAAGTACCGAACTTAATTCACGCACCGCTTTTTTTCAAAAGAACACTGTGGAAAGACATAGAATATCAACCCTTTATAAAAGCACCATGGTTTTTGGTAGATCTTTTTTCAATTTTCTTCCACTGTTTTTCTGAAACCACTCATGATTATTTACTCCGTGCAATCGACTCGTAGATGTCTCAAGAGAACACGATTTCATCCTTAAAACCAGACACTCTGGCTTTCCAGGCTTAATGCCATCCGGAGCACAATTTATTCGACGTTTCTTGATAATCTAACGCTACAGGCAAAGTTTATTCCCTGGCCTGGATTTAAAATGCTAAAAATTGCCAGACCTCTGTTGCAACATCTTCTCGTACCTTCGATAAATTAAATTTTATAAGCGTTCAAAAGTGCAAAGTTGAGGTTAGGATTTAATTATGGCTCTTGGGAGGCTCATTAGACGATTGCAGGATGGCAGAGCAAACAAAGGAGGAATATTGAAAATACCAAGCCATTGTGTGTCGGCTTGAAGGTCTTATGTATAAAAGGGTAGAGAAATTATAGCTTCCAAGAGTGTCCATTTAAAGTGGAAGTATAAATTATTGTGTTTCCATCGGAGCGTGTGCTTGGTTTTATAAAGGGTTGAATAGACCTCGACGACATTTCACGGTTAACCACACCCTGGCTCCGCTGCGATTCCTCGTATTCGTTGCGTGCATGCACACCACTCCCTCATGGGAATCTCCAGCTTCGCGATTCGAACTTGCGATTTCCCGCGGTAGGAATGAAAAAAAATTCACGCTCCTCGGGTTACTTCACTCGGGACCAGGATTACCCTCTGTTTGGTCAGAATTAAGAATTTGGACTGATTGAGGTTAAGCGATTGGTGCAAAAAAAAAAATATTCTAACTTCTTTTCAACGAGCCTTAGTTATTAATTTTTCTTTCTCTGGTAATTTAGAATTTGTCAATTTTAGTAGCATTATATTCCCATGGACAAACATGAATTCCTTAAATTCTGCAAAATTTAAGCCCGGTCTACTGCATTAATTTCAAGTACAATTTTTTGTTTTAATTAAAGAATGAGTATTAATTATCAAGTTTATTTTTTCCAATGATTTATAGATTGCCAATTTTGGTATCGCATAAAATTATATTTTCCAATGGACAATGAAAGACCTAAGTCCAGTCACCCCTAACTCTAACCTATACCGCGTTAACCTCTCCAAGTACAATTTTTCTCTTACTGTAAAAAAGGATGGATACAGAAACAAATTTTTTTAACCGTTTCACCCCGATCCTACACTCAAAAAAAATTTCCACCGCTACAGTACAGTTCCATCAGAACCAGTCTCATCTTCAACCAAATTATCGATATACTATCAACGATTAAAAAAATCCTTTCCGTTCACCAAACAGCCTCTATCAGTCCCATAAATCACAGAAGACATCCGTAACAGAATCTCTTCCACATTTTGTCACTCGATTAAAGAATCAAAAATTAGGTAGTCCCGTATACTCTCTCAGGATCGACAAAGCACCGTGGGGGCCACCATGGGTTGTAACGATGAAATATCACCGAGGTCTGACGTTTTGTTGAACTAATACGTGTCTCGTGCCGCCCTTACGAATTCACAGATACGGTTTCGATGGGTCACGTGTCCCGTCGGATACGATATCGATGCACTCCGGCACGGCTGTGAATAAAGTCAGTACGTAACTGCCCGGCATGCTGGCAGGTTGGGTTTATATAGCGTGGGTCTAATAAGATGATACTTGAACGTGTTGGGACCGGGGCCCAGAAGAACAGAAAGGGGGGACAGTGATGCGCGTTGCCTTGTTTCGCCTTACCTTGCCTCACCTTGCCTTAGAACCTTGTCGTGATCGACCTGTGGAAGGCGAATCTTGCACCACTTACTTGCTCCACCGGGCATCACATGACTCTCTTTACCTCCATCACTCATCTCACTTCACTCTGACATTATTTCTTTAGTTCATCGGACTTGGGGAATGTTGTTTTATAGGTTAGTTGTTTAGGGTGGGTATGGAAGGTGGTAGTACCCTTTTTTTAAAATAGTAAACTAATTAATTTTAATTGTTTCCCTTCCAGTCTCTTTACAGTCTTTTCTAGTGTTGGGTTTATTCTGGTTTGAACTTTGGAGTTAGATTTGTTTGATAGGTTAATTGTTAGGGTGGGATTAGATTTTTGAGAGCAGAGGAGGTATTAACATTAATATATTAGTATATTAGTGAATTAATAAACTTCAATTGTTTCTGTAGTTTCTTTATAGTCTTTGGTAGTGTTGGGTTTATTCTGGTTTGAACTTTGGAGTTAGATTTGTTTGATAGGTTAACTGTTAGGGTAAGGTTAGATTTTTGAGAGCAGAGGAGGTATTAATATATTACTATATTAGTTATTGGTGAGTTAATAAACTTCAATTGTTTCTGTAGTTTCTTTACAGTCTTTGGTAGTGTTGGGTTTATTCTGGTCTGAACTTTGGAGTTAGGTTTGTTTGATAGGTTAATCGTTAGGGTTGGATTGGATTCTTGAGAGCAGAGGAGGAGGTACTAATATTAATATATTAGTATATTAGTTAGTTAATAAACTTCAATTGTTCCTGTAGTTGGTTTGTAGTCTTTGCTAGTGTTGGGTTTATTGTAGTTTGAACTTTGAAGTTGGGTTTGTCTTAGGAGCTATTTTTCGTGGGATAACAATGGGTTTATTTTACATTTTTACAAGTATAATGTTGAATAAAATTATAGCAGCTTTAGTATTTTCTTTGTTGGTTTACAAATGTTGGATATTGATCATCGAACTAACTGTTATTTAAATTCTTCAGCCTTGGTTCTCAACAGTTTCAGTATTTTTAATTTCTTAGCTTTTTAAATATTTCTATTGATCCATTTTCCAGTATTAATATCTTTATATAATTATCTATTAAAATTTTAATTATCTCTCGCCTCCACATCTGCAACATCAATTCAAGATATCAATCCCTCATCTCAGTGAACCATTTTCTCATCCGTAAAACCCCATCTCCAAGATCTCACAACAATCTCCAGCCACTGGAATGATAGAGGAATACCACTTACAAGAACTTAATCCACTCTAAATGCATCATCTTCCATTATAAGTTCAACAGCACTCTAGCCACAATTACCATCATAAATCCAATCGCCATTTCATCGAATACGGAAGCCAGTAGCACAGGGAATCAGTTAAAGTGGAATCATCATGCAACAACTATGCATCCTCGTAAAGATATTGCGTTAAGTAATCAAGAGAATCAGCGAGAAGAATTGAAATTGCGGCACTGGTGGTTGTAGCAATTTCCGAAGACTGCTTCACAGTGTGTTTCATAAAGGAAAAAGAAAGAAAGAAAGAAAGAAAAATGTAAGAACTGTTGCTCGACGAAACGTATGACAAATATCTACAACACATTTGACTGCATCGTGGGAAGGCTAATCCGGATCAATACGATCCAAATGATCTTTCGAGGCGCGTGTTGACTTCTAGCCTCGAAGGTGCAGCATGAAGAAGTCATTCCATCGATTATCGTGCTACGAATCGGAAAGAATTTGATATTTCATAGGTGCATTGAACAGGCAGGAGAGACTTGATCATTCATTCAAGTGTTTTAAGCTTCGTTTATCTTTTTTTTTTATAAATAATAAACAATGTTTAAGATTGTTTCGAGATAAATATTGTTACGAGTATTTTAAATTACATAACTTGAGGTGGATTATTTTTTTAAAGGTTAGGTGAGCATGGGGTACTTTATACTTAATGTTGGCAGGTTAGGTTATACTTATGTTAAGTGCTTTGGGGTTTACTTATATTCACAGTGGAGTTCTTCCACTTCAACCTTTGAATTTTTTTTTTTTTTTTTTTAAATAGATAGCTCAGTATTTTTTACTTTGAAATTAGAATACTGATATTATAATAGTAGGATATTATATATTCAGTATTTATAAGTTAGATTATAAGTTCTTTTGAATATTATTTATACTCATAGTGGAGTTTTTCCACTTCAACCTTTGAATCTTTTTTTTTTTCTTTTTTTAATAGATAGTTCAATATTTTTTACTTTGAAACTAAGATACTCATGCTATAATACTAGGACACTATATACTCAATATTTGGAAGTTAGGTTATAAGTTCTTTGGAATATTATTCATTCCCACAGTGGGATTTTTTTAAGTACTGAAATTATATTATAACTTTAAATAAATCCATAAATTTTTAAGGCTAGTAATATTACTAGGGTACTCTATACTAGATGTTTGAAAGTTGGGTTACAAGTATTTCAAGTTCTTTGATGACCATTGCTATCATAATGAGATTCTTCCCCTTGAAACTTTCTAAGCTACAAAATTATGAGAACAATGAACAAGACACCCAAAGCTTAAAATTGGAAGCTCAAGTTATAACATGAAGTATTTTTGTCCCCAATGAAAAGTCTTGCATTCTTCTTCCTGAAACCTTGATTGCAAGTGGAAATTAGTATTCCCTAAGAGAGTAGAGAGTAGAAAGAATCTATTTTTACGAAACCTCCGGCACATCCACTGTGCATAGGTTCACCAAGCTAGTGGAGAAAGGCACGCGCGGGTACGCACGCTCGGAATTGCTCAGCGAGCAATCCGCCTCCTGCCCAGCCTTACGTGCATCCAGCAACCGCGAGCAAGACCAGGTCAGGGCAGAGCACGACGTTGCTTCAACCCTTTCACGGCCGAGGAAATGCCTCGGTTCTGCGTTTACAACGTGACAAGATTTTGAAGCTGGGAAAACTGTTCAATCTCGGAGGATCTCATAATTACCACACCAATAAAATTCTTCTTAAGTCTATTTAGTTCCACAGACATTGATTCTGACGATACTTGCATAGAATTTTTTAGTGGCATCTGTTTGGGATCCTAATCTTCTAGTAATATTGATTTAAGGTTCTAATTTTATTCTAGTAATATTTCTTTAGGGAGCTAATTTTCTTTTAGTGAAATTTGTTTGGGATCCTAACCTTCTAGTGATATTTGTTTAAGGTTCTAATTTTTTTCTAGTAATATATCCTTAGAGTATTAATTTTCTTTTAGTGATATTTGTTTGAGATCCTGATCTTTTAGTGATATTGGTCTAAGGTTCTAAGATTCTTTCTTTTAGTGAGATTTTAATCTTTCATTTATACTGGTTTAGAGTTCCAACTTTCTTCTAGTAACATTTTCTCAGAATCCTAATTTTCTTTTAGTGATATCTGCTTGGGTTTCTAATCTTCTAGTGATATCGTTTTAGGGTTCTAATTTTTTCTAGTAATATTTTCCCAGTATCCTAACTTTCTGTTGGCACTATTTATTTGAAACTCTAATCTTCTACCGATACTGATCTAAGATTTTAATTTCTATCTAGCAACAATCACACAGAATCTTAGTTTTCTTTTCTGGTTAAAATAAGTTGGGAACCGCTGATCTGTATCATCTTCCTTTACTATTGAATCTAGTGTATATGAAATAGGCTACGCGTCGCTGATTGTGGGAAGTGGTGCGAAAAATGTTGCGAAACAGCGGCACGTTGGGCATCTACCCAGCAGGAGGACATCCATCTCGAGTAGGTTGCATCTCTCTATTGCGAAACTGGTGTTAGAATGCCGTTACACGAATTATCAGATAATTACGAATCGCGGTTACGCCCACCGTCGTGATTCAGAAAGAAATTCATCAATGAACATACCGTGATGTCTTCGGCGCGAATGTTTCTATGGGAATGACGCAAATCCGTGCTTCTGACTCCACGGTGGGCGTTGAAATATTCTTCGCATTCGTTTACGTCGAAGAAAATTATTTTCCCTTTCATTATCATCGAACGAAATTGAAAGAATAATTTGTTCCATTGCTAAAAATAAAAGTGAAGAAAAAAAAATTGAGAAAAATTTTCCCATTGTCAAACAGAAATTCCCTATGCTTTTTCATCCTCTTTCACTTTCCACGGAGAAAGCGCGCGAGGATTCCAAAGCGTAATATCGAGCGTAAACTTATGAAACGTGAAATTGAAAACGGCCTCACGCACGGCAGACAATCGTCAAATTTATTTTTACGGCATCGAGTTGTTAACCTCTGTCGGACAAGAAAAAAAAACCACGGTGGCGCCAGTGAGCCGATTGCGCAACCACGTGATCCACGAACCGCCTTAAAAGTGGAAAACTTTTTAAGATTCCACGATCGTAAAGCGAACTAATTGCTCGCTCAGTGACGGCCGCAGCGTCATGAGAAAGTTTTCTCTTCCAGCTTAATTTTTCCACGGTCATCAAGGCTGCGCCACGCTCGCTGCGAATCTCCCCCCATCCTCTTCATGGGAAAGAGCACATTATTTTCTAATAATCTCCTGTCGATACTCTCTGCTTTGAGACGAGGAATGAGATTGTTGAAAACAATATATATATATATATTTCATTAACTCTCTATAATTGGAATTTTGTTTACTTATCGGAAAAAAATTAAAGATAATGTCAAAGCAATGGTTATAACGCTAAAACGATTTGTAGTTTCTCATAAAAATTCTATAAATTTACAACGATGCAGTTTGAGGAATTTTTAGTGATTTTCTGTGAAAGATATAGGTTCAGATTTTTTAGAATACCTTTCATTTTTATTTCTTTGGACAGACGTAGGTCTACTTTGATTGTTTGTAGTTTTAGCGTTGTTATATGTCAAGGTTAATTCGTAAAGGGTTGAGAAGCATCACCCACGCCAACACGGACTACAATTTCAATCATCCGCAGCCATTCAAACTCCTTGACAGGGGTCTACATTATTAAATGGTTGGCTTAACATGCCAATTCCAAGTTCAGACACATTTCAATGCTGGTAAAGATTCAATCAGTGTAATTAAAATAGCAAAGATTCGATCGTCCAGATAATAGTTTCACGTGGATTAGGAACCTGGGAAATTTTTCATTTCAATTTTAAATTGAAGCATTTCAGAAGGAAAGGTCACCTAAATTATAAATTTTACGATGGTGTGTCCGTTGAAAGGGTAGAACTACGAAATTGCAACACTTGGAAATAATATCTCCGAGTGAGCGTTACACACCACGTTATTAGACATTATTAAAGCTCGTTAATAGTCTGCCCGTGACTTGTAAAACGTCTTGTGTGCGCACGTTAATCGCTGAAGTGACAGGAGTGACACAGTCCTCTCTCCTGAGGCTCCCGTGTAAATGCTCCCAGTTCATCATCCTCTATCTCTGTATCTGCATGTTGCACACTTCAGAATAACTGAAATATTGATTGTACGTAATAATTATATTTTTTTTTTTTTTCATTATTATTAAACGTTAAGAAAAAATCATTCACTGATTTTGTTCTGAGTGCACAATAAAATAGGAAACACAGTGAATTTTTTTTTTAATTTTTTAATTTGTAATGATTTTAATTAATACTATTTTTCTCTACTGTAACCAAGATTCAGTGGATATCCCTAGTTTCTAATTAGTTACAATTTAAAAATATTCTCAAATTTTCTCAAACTTTATTCTACTAAAATCTATTTTATTTTTATTTTTTTTAATCTTTAATTTGTAATGATTTTAATTAATACTATTTTTCTCTACTGTAACCAAGATTCAGTGCATATCCCTAGGTTCTACTTAGTTACCATTAACTATCCTAGAAAAAAAAATATTCTAAAAATTTCTCAATCTTTATTCTACTAAAATCTCTTTTATTTTTATTTTTTTTAATCTTTGATTTGCAATGATTTTAATCAATACTATATTTCTCTACTGTAACCAAGGATCCAGTGGATATCCCTAGATCCTGAGATACCATTAAAATCTCAAACCAAAAAATATTTTTAAAATATTCCTATTATAGATTTCCTATAAAATAAATATATCCCTTTATTGCAACCGAGATCTAGTGAATAACCGAATAACCCTAGATCCTAATTAACCAACTATACACTATTCGAAAAATAAATTTCCCTAATTTAAGATACTCTCCCAATCCGCGTTACCGTTCAACGCCTTTTAAACTAACTCGTAATAAAAATAACCACTCTCTGTTGCAGCCAGGATTCCCTAGACGCCACATAACCTGAAACACCCAACGCTGGTTACTCATAGCAACACCGATATCAACTATCGAGCTTCTTAAGTGGTTCACAGCGAAGGAATCGACGAGAGGAGACGGTCTTGGTGTGATGGAGCACCCAGATTCTTGGCAAGCAGTAGGTCATCCGCGACTAGAACGAAGATTTTCACTTTCATCGTGACCGAGGGAATGCCTACTTAGATGCGCAACAGACAAAGGCGTCACGGCGCGAAGAAGCCGGCTAACTATGACACGCAACTTCGACAGAGGATCGGATATTCATAACCTTCCATTGAATTCGCGCACTCGTGCGAACTCTACGTTCCACTTGGCCTCTTCCTCTCGCCACCTTGATGAGAAAACACGATCCACGAGGTCTGACCGTTACACCTGGCCGCTGGAACGCCTAATACTCACGGTCATAATTCATCGGACACGTTTGGAAACGTTTTCCCTTTGATAGGTCTGCTGTCAGAGCTGTATGACGATGATGAAGTGGCTATAGTTCTTTCTGATGGATGTATGATTGAGAAATTGGTTGTTTATTGGGTGGAGGTTGGTAATAGTTGTCTTGGAACTAATCGAGAGCTATTTTCTTTTTTGCTCGACCAGTCATTTCTTCTCTGTAATTTTTTTCTTTTTTTCTTTTTCTTTTCTTTTCCAACATTGTGTATAATTGCTAGTTTCTGAAGTTAAGGTTAAAGTTTGAAGTAGGTTATGGTGCGGGGTAATGACAGGGTATAAAAGTTAGGTTAATGATTGCAAGAGGTTTTGCGAATTTATGGAGTGTAGGAATTTCTTGGGCAACTTGAGGGACACTGTATCGGTGTTATTTAACCAGAAAAGTTAGCAATTACAGTGTCGATGGTTAAATGTCAATGTCAAAATACCCGGCTGATTGGTGCGTACGAAAAAGGAAACTGGTGATTTTCATGGTGCACCATGTTGTAACGGGGACAGAACGCTCGTTTAAAACCGTCACGCGTCATTATAGAATGTAGTAAACATCATGGTACTCCTCGTTACATTGGCAATGGGTACCTTTTAATATACAATCAGCGGTCTTAAAATCTAAGACAACAGGGTATGGAATTACAAGACCTGGAATACTAAATTTGACAGGAATACAACACTTTGGAACTTAGTTTTAGGGAACTAAAAATCTGTGGAAACTTAAAGCTTTGGGATTAGAAATTTTAGGGAATTCAAAGCTTTGGAACTTTCGATTTTAGGGAATTCAAAGCTTGGGAACTCTTGATTCTAGGGAATTCAAAGATTTGGGGCTCTCGGCCATAGGGAATTCAAAGCGCTGGAGCTTGCAATCCTAGGGAATTGCAAAGCTTTGGAATTCTCAATCCTAAGGAATTCGAAGCTTTGGAGTTCTCGATTCTAGGGAATTCAAAGCTTTGGGACTCTCAATCCCAGGGAATCCAAAGCTTTAAAAATCGCAATTCTAGGAAATTCGAAGCTATAGAACTCTCAACCCTAGGGAATTCTAGGCTTTGGAGCTCGCTATCTTAGGGAATTGCAAAGCTTTGGAAATTCTCAATCCTAGGGAATCCAAAGCTTTAAAAATCGCCATTCTAGGGAACTCGAGGCTTGGGAACTCTCGATACCAGGGAATTCGAAGTTTTGGAACTCGCAACCCTAGGGAATTCGAAGCATTGAGGATTTCGGTCCTATAGAATTCGAAACTTCGGAGCTCGCAACCCTAGGAATTCGAAGATTTGGGGATCTCGGTCCTATGGAATTCGAAACTTCGGAGCTCGAAACCCTAGGGAATTCAAAGCTTTGAAATTCGATATTGCAGAAAACCTAAAGCTTCGAAACTATAAATTTCAGAGAACTCGAAATCCAAAGCTCCGGAAATCTTCGAACCCCAGAACTTTAATCCGCCACAGGCATCGATCCTACATCTCCAACTATTGTATTACCCCGTTCGTAGCTCACAGTCCATTCAAATTTCCGAAGCATAAATAGCATTTAAACGTCAATTAGAACAAGAAAACCGCCACAATCTTCCCCGCGAATCTGCCTCACTGTTTCATCATTGGCCACCGTGCAGAGTTTACTCTGTTACACTGCCTGATATCCCTCTGCCAAATCCACGAAACGAGTTCACCGGAATTTTTCAAGCGTAGCAGAGAACTTTACGTGGCTGTTCGCATATTTCGTGGAGCATCTAGACAACGCAGAACGCTGACGCGTTCACTCTTCGTCCCTTTTATTCTCGCGATCGCATCTGGGACATCATCATCTCACAGCTTCTTTCCTAACCTATCCTCTAATTCTTCCCCGCGACTTGGATCACTCGAAGCGCTCCTGACATTTCGGTCGCCTCAACCTTAAAGTCTCGCCACCCAAGACCGTGGTTCTTCGCTTGCGTGACCCGTCTTATGTAAGTGGCTGATCCAAATCCTGCAGCATAGGGGGCGCTTCGAGAAGCTTCGGTAATTAGAAGCTAGGGATTAGAAATTAACGCTGAAGTAATACGTCTTCAAAGTGTTGCAAGTTTCTTGCAATAGCTTGTCTAATGGCTCTACGCGTGTCCTTTTTTGGTTGCGATAGGTCTTCTTTGGAAAGAAGGTTGGAAAGTAATTATACTTCGGAATTTTTTGGAAACAGACACGGAGATGATATCTAGGATTTTTTCCATGAATTAAAATTCTGTTTCTGGTATTATCAAAGGGTTGAACTTCTTTTCTATCAAC
>SMSQ01020167.1:0-17148 GCA_019453375.1 Ctenoplectra terminalis | reverse complement strand
TAGTGTTAAGCAAAAACTTCTTCATAGACAGAAATTAAAAATCAATAAAAGAGAACTAATTTTAGTTAGATCGATTTTAATTTTTACAAATCTAAGTATGATACAATATGCTTCTAATGTAAATATAACGATGCGCTAGAAAGCAAAGAATCCCTGATAAAATAAATTATTATCTCCAAAATAAATAATTCGCGTGACGAGAGAACTCGTCTTTCCCTGTTAACAGGTTAAAATTCTTTACATGAAAATTTATGAAAAAAACTACATGCTTTCATTGATAACTTTATTGTAACATAATTATATACAAATTTCGTTGCAACGCTTTTTTTGCACAGTTTGCGTCAGGCCTTGCCGTACGGAGGTACAGCTTCGCGAAGAATCTCGCCGTAGCTAAGAGGTTAAATATCTTAATATAAAGGTTACAGCGGACTACCGTCGAATTTTTACCGCGTTCCCATAAAATAACCGTGATACACGTTCTCGCGAGTGCCTGAGTGTCCGAGAAGGAAATACCAGAGGCGTAAGGAGCGTTAAGGAAGGAAGGGATCGTCGTACACTAGGATCTAAGAGGGGTCAAGGATCAGAGAGCCTAGTCCGCGAAGGTCCGGTCTGCTCTGGGAGGCATAAGGAAAGTCAGAGAGCCTTGTTCGCGATACGAGTGGTTGGAGGAGTGTTCAGAAATACTCTTCGTACTCGACTTACTTTTTGCTTGTTTTTCGCTCTTTTTATAGGGGTTTTCGTAGCTAATAGTAGCCAATCAGGGAAGCGTATTCGCAGAACGCAGAGTTTTTATTGTCCTATCTACCTGCGCTCGCTCGCTCAGATGCTCAGACGCTATACCACGGTTCTTTTTCTTCTTCTTGCAGTCTAAATATTTTACCCGTACAAAATGCACGGTGCTGCAGGATATATTTTTTTAATTTCAGAGCCAGAAAAAATTGCCACTTTTTTTTAGTTCAAAGTATAGCTTCTACCGTGCAGATTAATTATATGTTTGTTTTCTTTGTATTTGGATTAATTGAAGTAGAATTATGCCAAACAGAAAGGAACATTTTGTAAATGCTACTATTTGAATACTAATTAAATAAGAATATATAATAATAATAATAATAATAATAATAATAATTAATAACAGAAATTATAATGACAATAATAATAATTAATCACAGAAATAATAATAATAGTAATAATAATAATAGTTAATAATAACAGAAATTATAATAATAATAATAATAATTAAATAAACTGTTTATAATATCTTGCATCGCAATAATCATTAAACATTTTAGCATCCAAAAAATTATTTAGTAAGGTAAAATATGTATTAATCAATGTTCAAAATTTGAAAGTGATACCTGGAATAGTTTCTTTTATATAAAATTCTAACAACTTGATTAAATTACTTCTAAATCAATTGATTCGGCAATAACTGGTATTTGTTAACCGCTTAAACATCATTTAGTATTCTGTATCTCGTGTACCTTTCTATTTGTCTATAATATATCTCACGACTATCAGTTTCTCGTATCTTATTAACGGTAAAAGAAAGACAAAATTTATTTAAATCGTGTCCTACTTAGATCGGATTTTCATTTGCAAATCAAGTAAATTATACATATGCAATGTTGTAATTACAAGAAACCTGAGCAATAGAAAAATTGAGAAAAGAGAAATTTGTAGGAACTTTCTGGTCGATCAAACGATTGCACGGTTCATCGTGAAGATTTAAGAACGAAGACATCGCGTAGGAAAAAGGTGGGAGGAAATTTGCTGATCCACGGCATGCTCCTGAGGAATTTTTCTTTCGCATTTTTATTCCTCAGGCCACATTAATTGCTCTGTGCTCGTTACTCATTCGACTTTGCACCGATTCTAGAGTAAATTTATAATTACCATGCCGTAGAAGAAAGAAGCTAAATATTCGACTCGTAACGTAAGACTTTTCGTTCATTCCCGTCTACTAATTAATGAGTACATTTTTCACGAAAAAAGAAAAAAGAAAAAAAAAGGAGAAGAAGAAGAAGAAAAACAAGAAAACAAAGAAAACAAAAAAAACAAAAGAAAATTCAGTTCATCAACGTGACTTTACCGTCGATCGCGCAGCGTAATTACCGGAAATGATTGCATTACAGCCAGAATCTGGTCTTATTCAACCGTGTGTGCTGTTTGCTTGCATTCGTCGGTACATCGAGATTATTATGTATATCAGAACGCTCTTACGGATGAAACGCTTCGCGGTCGTTTCCTTTTTTCGCCGATACCGTTAAATATTTGCTACAAAATCGCAGCGCGGGAACGAAAGCAGTCTTAAAATATTCTCTCCGTTCCTAATTGGACCAGCGCCGCGTTTTCTTTCCAACTTTCCATCGCTATGAAACTGACTCGAGAAACTGTCAACGGTGAAAAATTCTGTTCAATTAGAGGAACGTGTTTCGGTGTTAGGTCACCGCTTTTATTCGTCGATCGATCGCGTACCTTCGCTGCTGACCTCGTATCGATGGGTAAATAAAACTCTTATCCCTTGTTTGGGTTCTACTTTTTTCTACGTTTTCGTTACGCGTACAGAAAAAAAAGCGTAGGGGAAAAGTAACGGGGAAGCGAAAGTAACATTGTAAATAAATTAAAAACTATTGGTGGTGTTGTCACAAATTTTAAATATATATTGCAAAATTATAATTAACCCTCTATGGGACCGTGTGACTTAAAAGTTACAAACTGATATATCTATATTTTAAAAAATTAATTTTGTTTAGCTATCACTGCACTATTAAATTTGATTACTGTATTACTGTAGCGACATCACGATCCATCTACAGTAATTATTAGTAATTATTAGTTAAAACATTTTCAAATCACAGTGAAAAACTGTAATCAATCGTAATTTTTTCTCCGATAAGCAGACAAAATTCGGGCTATAGAGGGTTAAATTGCAATTATAATGCAATTAATGTATGCATTGAATAAAATGACTTTTCGACATCTTCTTAAAGTAACTTTTTCTTGGTGACTTAAAGTTGTAATATAAATATTTCTTGCGCAAGTAACTGCTGTTTCTTTCTCTTAATCTTTAATTTGATCCTTTTGAACGTAATACTGATCGCTACTTAACATTTTCGAAGGTCTCGTTAGAGAAAATTTGTAATCCAAATTCAAAAGCACCATCGGGGACGATTGTAACATCGCCAATCGGGATCGAAAGTAACGTTACAATTGATACAGTGACTTACACTCAAAATCGAACACTCATTAAAATAGAATAACTTTTTTCTAAATTGGACAAAACGACTTCAATTTTCTTGAANTAAGCAGACAAAATTCGGGCTATAGAGGGTTAAATTGCAATTATAATGCAATTAATATATGCGTTGAATAAAATGACTTTTCGACACCTTAAAGTAACTTTTTCTTGGTGACTTAAAGTTGTAATATAAATATTTCTTGCGCAAGTAACTGCTGTTTCTTTCTCTTAATCTTTAATTTGATCCTTTTGAACGTAATACTGATCGCTACTTAACATTTTCGAAGGTCTCGTTAGAGAAAATTTGTAATCCAAATTCAAAAGCACCATCGGGGACGATTGTAACATCGCCAATCGGGATCGAAAGTAACGTTACAATTGATACAGTGACTTACACTCAATTAAAATAGAATAACTTTTTTCTAAATTGGACAAAACGACTTCAATTTTCTTGAAAAGTTTGAAGGATTAGTTTACTACATGATATTCTTAGGAATTCTATTCTTAGGAAAATGTTCATTTCTATTGTTGATAATACTCTAAACGTCTTCACTCAAAAATAGTCTTTTCTACCCGAATCTATCACAAGCTACTTAATCATAATTAGCATGTGTTCCGTTACGTCAGAGGAGAAAAAATTTGAGAATGGAGGAGAACACCCTTTAACACGTTGACCATCACGCCGAAATCACATGTTTTGTTGAGCTCGGCTCAGGACACCACAGTGGTAGATAAAAGATTTGATCAAAATTAATCTCTCGTTTTTGATCTTCTAATCAAAATTTTTAATTATCGAATAGTGCACATTTCATTTAAAAGTATCCTCTAATCAGCGATGATGTTCAAAATTCATTAACTGTCAATTANCTTAAAGTAACTTTTTCTTGGTGACTTAAAGTTGTAATATAAATATTTCTTGCGCAAGTAACTGCTGTTTCTTTCTCTTAATCTTTAATTTGATCCTTTTGAACGTAATACTGATCGCTACTTAACATTTTCGAAGGTCTCGTTAGAGAAAATTTGTAATCCAAATTCAAAAGCACCATCGGGGACGATTGTAACATCGCCAATCGGGATCGAAAGTAACGTTACAATTGATACAGTGACTTACACTCAATTAAAATAGAATAACTTTTTTCTAAATTGGACAAAACGACTTCAATTTTCTTGAAAAGTTTGAAGGATTAGTTTACTACATGATATTCTTAGGAATTCTATTCTTAGGAAAATGTTCATTTCTATTGTTGATAATACTCTAAACGTCTTCACTCAAAAATAGTCTTTTCTACCCGAATCTATCACAAGCTAGTTAACCATAATTAGTATGTGTCCCGTTATGTCAGAGGAGAAAAAATTTGAGAATGGAGGAGAACACCCTTTAACACGTTGACCATCACGCCGAAATCACATGTTTTGTTGAGCTCGGCTCAGGACACCACAGTGGTAGATAAAAGATTTGATCAAAATTAATCTCTCGTTTTTGATCTTCTAATCAAAATTTTTAATTATCGAATAGTGCACATTTCATTTAAAAGTATCCTCTAATCAGCGATGATGTTCAAAATTCATTAACTGTCAATTATAAACATTTGAAGAATTCCGGTCATCGATGACCATCGTAGCGCTACACGGGAAATAATCCACGGTCACATATGACCACCGTGGCAGTCAACGTGTTAACCCTCTATGGTTTTGTGTGCCTTGACGCGGCGTCGCTTTCTTCCTTTTCGCGGCATCGATTCAACGAAACCCCTCTGTGCGATACGGTCACATATTTTTTTAACACCAGTTTTATAAAGCTTGAAGTCTTTCGCAATTGAAGATAAGGAATATCCTTCTTTTCTGCGTTCAAGGATCCTTAATCTTTCTTCGGCCGATCGTTCTCCACTTCTTACCATGCTCAACAAAATATTACAGGTTATCGTTTCAGTTTTGGTTTCAAATATTAATAAAAGTTCCGTAAGTGTTTTAGCGACATCCAAAAAGAATTTAAAAGTAAATATTATAACAGTCTGCTAAAAATGAAGAATTATGCGATCGTTAACTTTCTTTCCGACGATGAAATGTGCTCCTCCAAAATTATTAACTCTATATCTTAGTGAATTATTTATAGAAACAAATGCCAACAATATTGGGGGACTGCTAACAATTGTTTTATCCAAAACTGTCTTTATTCGCACAACCAACAGATGGCTTGTATTATTTATCAACACATAAGTAATTTTACGCAACCCGTTAACTTACTTACCGACGCGACTGTATATAGAGTTTTTATTTAACACGTTGACTGCCACGCGCGTTTACAGTAAAATCTCCTTCAGGCCACGCGTACCGCACAATATCGCCGTTCGGAAAAATGATTCCGGAGAAAGCATTAGACGCGCGTGCAAACAATGTTATGCAGATAAAAGTGGCCGAATGGGCCGATCCTCTACAAGAAAAAATTTACAGAAAACAACAACTTATTGTCCAAGTTGTCCCGACCAGCCTCAGCTTTGTATAAAATGTTTCAAAGTTTTACATTCTATATAGTTTTCTTAATAAACCATTTTCGTATTACTTTTATAACAATAGTTTATATCAATGAATATTCTATTATAAATTTAAGTTCATATTAATAAATATAGTTTATATTAATTAATATTCAATAGTTTTGTTACTTCCTCAGCGAAATATCTTTTTAAACACATACGAATATCCTTCGCAAGTAGTGAAATAAGCGTCACCCCAATACGGGTGACGCGGCCTGATCAGAAACTTTACTGTCACCCGAATATGGGTGACGTGGCAGTCAACGTGTTAAATTACAGTTTGTAAACGTTTAATTAATAGGAATAAAGTTTAAGCGAGCGACTATGACGCGGAATAATATACAATCTGTCTTACACCAATTCTTTAACTACGCAACGCACTCATTCAACGCTCTCTTCAACACTCTGTTCAACTCTATTCAACACTGTTCCACACGACGTTCAACTCTCCTCAACACTATTCTACGCTCTGTTCCACTCTCCGTTCAACTCTACTCTACGCTCTGTCCAATTCTAACCTACGCATCGACCCATCGTCCGTCCGTTGGGTCCGTTGGGTCCGGTCCCCGTCCGTTACGCCTTTATTGCCCTCCATAAATCAAAAATCCTTAAAACTACGACACCACGTATATATAATTTTTAAGTAAATAGGAAGAGAGATAAAATTGGTAACTACAGATAGAGGAAAAATATAAATGTTAAGGAATGTGGTGAAAGGAAAAGCATTTGGTGGTGCTTTTGAAGACTTCGGGTCGTTTGTAGTAAATGAAAGTGTAAATAATGAATTTAGTTAATTACTGCGCTTTAAACATTTTTTAAAAACATAATCATTTTCATTTGTTTGAGTATCTTGTTAATAGAACTGAAAGTAAATTAGTATCGAGTAACGTTTCAAACACTCCGTTTCCAAATGGAAATCAACTTGTCAATTTAATCAAGAAGAAACGAAGGAAGCGATATTAGTAATCATTTTTTTCACCGATTTAATAATTAGATGATTAATTCGGATGGAAAATTTTCAGTATGGCGCACATTCGTCTTTTCGAAAGGAACAGCGGATTCTGTGTGTCTTTTTCTTCCTCTTTTCGTATAACGCCGAAGAGGCACGGCGAAAGACAAATCGCTGCGTGAATGCACGGTAAAAGAAAACAAATCGTACAGAAATATGAAGACGAATATTCTAGCAAAAATATTTTTAATTTCTGTTTAGTGCTTTGTAAAAGAAAATTTGTCACCATAAAATAACATAAAATTAATTGAGAATGATGACCATTATTATTTACAGAAATATGAAAACTTGATTATGTATAAATTCAATTAAAAGAAATAACGAGTAGCACTGACATTTAAATACTAAAAATAGTTATTTATTATATCGTATAAAAAATTCATGTTCTTATTTCAATATAAAGCAATAATTGCTTAAAAATAGGCAAATCTTTTCTAATAGTACATTATTCGTAAAAAAAATAATATCTAACCGTTTTTATAGCTTTTAAAAAAAATATTATGTGATGTATCACGCGAAATGTCTTCTAGAAACACTGAATGTAATTTAGTTTTAAACAGTTTTAACCCTTTGCACTCGACTGGCGCCGCTATGGCGACGTGCATAATTTTCTTCAGAGATTAAGTTTTGAATTCAATTCTGTATCTTCGTCAATTCAAACGCTTCTTTTGTTTTAAAATAAAGTAAATTAACTAAGTAAACAAAAAATCGTAAACATTTGTAATTTTCTGTTTCTCTTTCCAAAAGAACACTATATTTTCACAGTAGTCCTTTGAAGCTTAAAAAAGTTCGCCAGTGCAAAGGGTTAAACGTATAAATTAAATCACTCATAAATGGTTAACTTCGTTTCTGAAGTATTTACTCTAAGCTTTAAATTAAAAAGATTTTTTAATTTTTCCCAATTGTTCGTTCCATTCTCTATTCAATTTATCACCGTAAAAAAAAGAAATTAAATTTTGTCTAGACGGAAAGGTTTGCAAAATTTCTGAAACAATCTGAAAATTTCTACATCTGTGCTTCACTCTTTTCTCTCATCTCTTCCATCCAACGTTTCCAATTTTCGTTATGAATCCGTGATACATGTTCCGCGAAACGTCTCCCCCTTTGAAAAGGATTTTCTTTCAATTAGTCGAGTTAACGTTTCGAAAAAGAGTTAAAATCGATGGATGGATCGAAAATGTGGCGAGAAGGCGGGTTTCCACGTGGCTTTTTGCGTTTATGACGCCAGCCAGTTCCAATTTTAGCGGGCGTGCGAACGCGTATGTTCGCATGTGACTCACAGCGACATTCCTTGCATTGCTTGTCGGATGAATTTCATTTTTGCTCAAGAAAAACGAACGAGACTCAGTTCCTGGAGATACGCGTGCTACGTTCACGATGCTCCTGTTAGACTGTCTTGTGGACAAAGAGAACTTGGAACCACAAAATTCTTCTGCAAATAGATCCTTAAAGAGGCCACGTTTTCTTCGCGACTCTTCGATCTATAAGTTTTTTTATTCAACCAGATCGGTCCGTATTTTTGGCAGTCCAGTGTTTGTCATTTACAATCATGATTTTCTTCACACATTCGTAACGGGTGAAGACTGGATAATAATAGTAATTTTCAAAAGTCCTTAGCTGAATACTCCAAAGGTCCGCTATTTAAATTTCTGTGAATATAATAAATATTGCTTCTTGATGCGATGCTTACAATCGTTTGTTGTTTAACACTAGGTTTACGGGCATCGATTGGATCATTTTGATCGCTACATTAAAGCACAAATTTTTTGTAATATCATTGCTCAGTTTACTTCAAATTAATTGATTTTCATAAGCACAGATTTATTTGCTATACAGGTAGCCTTCCTATAACACGGCATCTTATAACACGATTCATAAATTGCAGGAACCTGCCTACAACACGGCATCCTATAACACGGTTTCGGTCTAACACGATAAGAAAATTGGAAAAACCTTTGTACAACACTGTACTTCTATAGCCGCGGCGAGGCTTGCCGTCTTAAAGATACAGTTTTGCGGAAAGTATTTCTTTTTATCTCCGTTGCCTGAAAACAAAAGTGTCTCACGCTTGTACATACATTTATATTTTTAATAAAAGTTAAGTTATTTATGTAGAATTAAAAAAAATATTTGTTTTTAACAAGTTTTCGGGACGTAACCCCCCTTTTTGTACTGGCTCTGGGTCTCATACAACACGGTTTCATATAACACAGAATTTTCTAGGAACCAATCTACCGTGTTATAGGACGGTTACCTGTATTTTTCTATATAGATTTCATTTTGAGTTAACACTTCCCGCACGCATGAGTGTTAAACCTGAGCACGAAATCTGAATTGCGTCAAATTGACGGATTCCGTAAATCTAGTGTTAACACGTTGACTGCCACAGTGGTCATATGTGACCGAAGATTGTTTCTCCTGTAGCGCCATGATGGTCATCGGTAACCAGAGTGCTTCAAATGATTATAATTGCAAAAATTAAATGAACATTGATAGTTAACCCACAATAGCCTGAATTTTGTCTACTTATTGGGGAAAAAACTACGATTGATTACGGTTTTTCACTTTTATTTGAAAATTTTTGAACTAATAATTGCTATGAAAGAATCGTAGTATCGATACAGTAATACAGTAATAAAATTGAATAGTACAGTGATAACTAAATAAAATTAATTTTTTAAAATATAGATACATTAGTTTGTAACTTTTAACCCTTTCGCTACTACAGGCGACTATTGTTTCCCTCCATAAGATGCCACTGTGATACTACCGGCGACTAGCCGCTCTCCGTAAGTATCTCACTCTAGAAATGCATTGATAGTATTTTATTTTGCATTATTCCGAAACAACTGAAAACATTCAAAGCAGCTCGGGTTCTCCACGGTACTCCCGTTGACGATCGGCGTCGCGCACCGCTCAGCGGGAGTATCGCGGCGGAGAACCCGCCTAAAGGGTTAAGTCCCATAGAGGGTTAATTAATTTTGAACATCATCATCGCTATTAGAGAATACTTTGAAATAAAGTGTGCACTATTCAACGATTAAAAATTTTTATTAGAAGATCAAAAATGAGAAACTAATTTTTATCAAATCTTCTATTTACCGGTGTGGCGTCCTGAGCAAAACACGTGATTTTGACGTGGTAGTCAACGTGTTAACCAATGTATCTATATTTTGTAATTCGAAATCTTAAATATGTTTATTAACTGTACTATTATATATTATTACTATACAAATTCTTAATTTTTATATCAAGCTGAGGCACTGTAATCGTGAAAATTTCGGCGTGACAGTCAACGTGTTAAAATTTGAGAAATATTAAATATTACAATTTACCAGTAAAAGAATTTTTAAAGACGTGAATTCACCGTCGCGAATGTGTTGAAATAAAAATTGCAAATAAAAACCTTACGATAGATGATTACAATAGAGTCACAGCGTTATGCAACGTGATATTAATGTAAATATATGTTACCGAATGTAAAGTACCTGAAGCGTAGCAAATTACTGTAATACTGTTACACTGGCGTGCAGAATTAAGGGGACACTAAATTTTCGCTGAAAAACTGCTAACGTTTAAAGTGTTATAACTTCGTAACAAAAAATTCTACAACAATTATTCTGGACTTATTTTAAAGCTTGGAGCCTCCGTTTCAGGAATTCTAAGCTAGTTCTTTTTTTAAGTCGTTTCTGCGTCATGTTGGAGAGTGGGAAAGCGAAGATGCTTTTCCTTTCGAAGACTGTTCAAATTCAAACGATTCTACAGACATTGAACAATTTTTTTGAGGACTAAAGTCACCATAAATTTGAAGATTGGAGTCTCTTTACACTAACTCTTCTTCTTTAAAATAACTCAAATAATAACTCAAAACAATAGCTTACAAAAACTCCCTAAATCTTTATTCACAACTGTTCTTTTTCTTCTTTTTTTTGCCACTTTATTGAACTTTGAATCATAAGTGAGTTCTTGGCATTACAATAACCGAGAGTACACTGCATGGAGGTTGCACAGTCGGATTTTTACTTCATGTGTTTATAGTGTGTATGATGATCGTGTAGATTTAGTCAGTGATTTCAGCGCGTGAATTGTTAAATGTTCAAAAGCGAGTTTTTCTCTTCTTTGCTGTATTATTTCTTGACATCTTCCTCCTATATTGACGCACCGATGTATCCTTCGGGAATATCTCTCCAAAGTCTCAAAAGTGCATCTTTCAACGCATCTATTACCAAAACTTCTCAAGCTCCGTAGTTGCCGTTCAAGAAAATATCTACGCGTTCAGTGGGATTCAGATCTGGTCAATTGAAGTAACAGTTTGTTTAATGACCTATAAGCATTACACCATCTTTTGTCAACCTATAAAGAAAATGCAAAAGTGGTTGATCTATAAATAATTGTTACTCACTATTGGAATTATAAAGTCCATGGGTTGTTCGGAAAGTAATTTCGTTTTTTTTTTTGTGAAAATGAAAGACAATTTTCGTATAATGAACAAATATTTTATTAAATTACATATTGGCCATTCTGGTCCAGCACCTTTCGCCATCTTTCGTGTTGTTATTCGCCGGTTTGCATCAACTAATGCCTTTATCTTGTCTTTGTCAGCTTCAACCGGCCTTCCAGAACGTGATGCATCTTCGACATTAAAATTTCCGGATCGAAATTTTGCAAACCAGTTCTGGCACTGGCGTACTGTCAACACATCTTCTCCATACACATCGGTTAATTTCTATCTGGCTTGAACAGCATTTTTACCTTTTCTATAGTAAAAAAGTAAAATATGACGGAAATGGTGCTTGTCGCTCTCCATATTTAAAAGGGCACCAACCAAAAACTGCTGCCTAGAATCAAATGGACTTTTTCACACACAAACCTTGCAATATCAGCTCTCAAAAAATATAACGATTATGCGGCTTAAGTGTGAAGTTGGGTGCAAAAAAATACAATTAAATTCTCTATTGGGAAAAAACGAAATTACTTTCCGAACAACCCAATACTATAACAATATATACAATAATTACTATTGGAATTTTAAAGTCCAATAGTACAGTGGGTGATAAAATTATTACGATCAGACGAAGGAGTTACATATTCCATATTTTTCATAACATTATATCTCGAATAATAACATGTAGGTAACATTTTTCGTTCTCGACACACAGACAGACAATTTGACTGTATTTTGATTTATTGGCGATACTATTTTACTTGGTTAATCCTCTATGGGACCGTGTGACTTAAAAGTTACAAACTAATCTATCTATATTTGAAAAAATTTATTTTCTTTAGTTATCACTGTACTATTAAATTTGATTACTGTATTACTGTAGCGATAGATACTACGATCGTTCCATAGCAATTATTAGTTTCAAAATTTTCAAACAAAAGTGAAAAACTGTAATCAATCGTTTTTTTTTCTCTAATAAGCAGACAAAATTCAGGCTATAGACGGTTAATGTACGGTAAGAGGTATATTTGTAATAGGCTAACATTTCATGCTGTCATTGTTCATTTGCAATAGTGATTGTTACTTGTTTTAACATTATTAACCCTCTATGGCGTTGTATGACTTAAAAGTTATAAATTAATGTATCTGTATTTTAAAAAATTTGTTTTATCTAGTTGTCTCCGTTCTATTAAATTTGATTACTATATTCTGTATACTGTATTACATCTGTAGCAATTATTAGTTTAAGAATTTTCAAATCAAAGTGAAAAACTGTAAGCAGTCGTAATTTTTTCTCTGATAAGCAGACAAAATTCGGGCTATGGAGGGTTAAGTAGTACTGTGTGTACTTATTATATTTTTCATATACATATTTACTAACTTTAAATTTAATTCAACGAATCATGATATATATCTTAACAATTTTTTGAATAATTTGTAACAGATTTAAAATCGTCGTTATACATTATTAAAAACCTAAGAATAATTGTTGTACCGAAAAAGGTGTTATTTCAAGTGTACTTTCAATTCCATTCTTGCTCAAAGTTTGAATAAGTAGTTATTTCCAACTGGTCGTAATATTCTGTTCACCCACTGTATATATAGGGAAAAAAAGTTGATTGCAAGAAAGGCGTGTAACGGTCAGATGATAAAAATATACGTACTGCAGCAATTTGATAAGTGCAGTGCTGCAACGATGAAAGTAGATATCATTTTGAAAACATCTTGAATCGAAAAGATTATAATATTACCTACTTTCTGAGATAGAAAAACCTTGTACTATAGATCGTTGAAACCGCTGAAGTACCAGCCATAGCACTAAGGAAGAAAAAGTATGGCATATTACTTATAGAATGATACGCTTCTACTACCCAAAAAAAAAAAAAAAAAATGATTGGTGCCATATTACGATCCACTCGATGCTGTATAATTCTCATAAATAATACATGTTCACGCCTTTTACAATAATGATTATATTCTAACCGAAACACATTATCTCCTCGCTGTATATTTGAAATAAATGTTACATTCAGCTTAGCAGGCTCACAATTTAATTACACGGATAAAATGTGCAGTCTGTAATTACACATCGTCGATGTTACGTTGAAACATAGAGGTAACAATTTCTAAAGTTGTATTTAAAAATTAAAGCAAGGTCGATAAATTGAATATTTCGTATTTTTAATATTCAAATTGCTGTTTTTTATGATTAAGCGCGGCTATAATTTACGAGGTGAACCGCACGAAGACGTTTCAGGAACGAATAACTCGTAGCATCGACGGTTAGCAGGGAACTATGTACTTCCTTGTACCTTTTTGGTGCCGAAAATACAGGCGCCGACACAGACACGATTCTCCCTTGACCATTTCGTTCACCGTTTGAACGATTTTAACAGCTGACAGGCATTTCTCATCGAGGAAGTGGCGGGTCATCGACCCTACACGCGTTTTCCGAGCGATCTGTTGGCAAGTGAACTCAACCGAAGACACGTTCCAGGTATCGTAAAGTCGCTTCGTTGAAAATTGACCTACCCAACTCGACTTCAACGTAAAGCTTTAGGAGGCAGGTAGGACGAGCCCTTACTCTTTCCTCGTTCCAATCTTCTTGTTGTTCTCATAAAAATGAATGCGGATGAAATTGTGGCTATTTATGTCAGCAGTTGTTATTTTCTTCGCTTTCTTCTCCGATTGTTTTAGCCCTTACGTTAACAATTGTAATTGTCCACGTTGTTGTATATATGTAGTTCATTTTATCGTTCAATTTTAGTAGTTTTGTGAGGAGAAAATTCTAAACTTGAAGCAGACATGGATAGAATATGCCAAATAATAACGATCTGGCTGGATGTTAAAATTTTTTACCAGGAAGATGAAATATTTTAAATGAAAATGTGCAAGAGAGTACCAAAGTACATGGTTACTAATATAAGTGTTAAATATCAAATGAACGCTTTTACTGGGAGGATAAAATATTTTAACTCTTTACACTCCGAACCATTTTTAAGTTTGAGAGGACCGTTATGAAAATTTAAGTGTTGTTTTGGAAAAAAAGAATATTATAAATATTTACGATTTCTATTCATTTCGTTCGTTTGCTTTATTTCAAAACAAACAAATATGTGAATCGACGAAAATACGAAATTTAACTTAAAACTTAATTTACGAAAAAAATTATACGCGTCGCCTTAGAGGCGCCATTGGAGTGCAAAGAGTTAAGTAAGAATATGTAAAAGGGTACCTCATTATTAACACATTGCGTACGGCGCTCTGCTCGCGCAACGCGCTCCCAGGGCCCGCACATTTTTGGGTGCTCTAGAAACACTTTATACGATGCATATATTCACTTTTTTAATTCGCATTTGGTAGCAGATATTCACACAAAGTATTCTTAAATATTACTATATTTTTTTTATACATCTTTTACATTTTTTACATTTTTATAAATTTTAATTATTTATTTTACAAGTTTGAATAATCTTTTTTTTTTCGCTAACCATTTGTTAAGGGAATACACAAGACTTGGATACCCTGGTAACGTAACAAGAAAGTCTATTTTTAGTTGCTTAAATCGTCGATTGAGTCGAAGAAACCTGAAAACGAGATATCTTGTCTCCCGGCCACAACGTTCGGATTCCTAAAGACGAGATATCTCGTTTCCTATACGCAATGTGTTAACATAAAAGTTAAATGAATTCCTCCTAGAAATATAGTGGAACGTCGATTATTCGAAGTAATTGGAAGACAAATCCCTGCGGATAAGTGGTTTTTCCGGATAATTGGTCTGAAAGAATGTGAACATGTTTGTATAACATTTGTGAACATGTTATAACTCAAGTAAAAATTAAACCGTTCTTACATAAAATTGTTTATCATGCAAAAAAAAAATAAAATAAAATAAAATAAAATACATATTTAACAAGAGAAATGGAGTACAAAAAGTAAGTTAAATATTCTTACGAACTGCCAACTTATGCATCTATTTCTTATTAACACATTGACAGCGGGCCCCGCGAAAACGCGGATTTCTGAGTCTGTCGCTTGAGCGCCGACCCCACGATGATGTGGAATTTTTTTTGCTGGCATTTTTAATTGTAAATTAAAAATTTCGATTTTGTTTCTATTTTTAATTACCGTTAAATTGTATATGACGAACATGCAAATAAAATGTTCTATTTTACGAAAATATATAATGTTTTAAATATTTTTTTTTGGCTATTCAGTGATCAGAAACAAGCGAATAAGGCCGTCGTTTGGGATTTAAGTGGCCGATACGTTGCCGGCGCTCAGGCTTAAAATGTCTCTTAAGTCGCCGGCTGTCAATGTGTCAACAAAATGAAAGAAACTTTTGGAACAACTCAATAGCAGTGTACACTTACAAACTGTAATATTATTCCAATTTTATCATAATTTACCTAAGACTGAACGGTGACCGTAAAGTCACGCATCGACAGAAACCGAGCGTGCTGCGATTGTCGGCTTCGAAGCCTAGAGGCTTAGAGCGCAGACACTTTTCGACACATAACAGAAGAAGCGCAATATCTCCGCTTGGCACTTAAACGGTTAACACTTTGACCGCCACGCTGAAATCACATATTTCGCTCAGGATAAAAATTAGTTTCTCATTTTTGATCTTCTAATAAAAATTTTTAACTGTTCAATAGTGTACATTTTACTTTAACCGTTTGAGTGCCAAGGAGCGACTTTGCGCTTCTTCTGTTTCGTTCGAAAAATGCCAACGCTCTAGGCTGCGAAGCCGACAACCGCGACAACTCGGTTTCTGTCGATGCGCGACTTTACGGCTACAAAATATTTTGTTGGAATATTTATTAAAAAATGGTAAAACAGCGTTCGCTGTGGAAACTGTTTTTATTCTTAATAAAATCGTATGTGGAAAAGTACACGTATCCTAGGAAATAGATATTGTTTAGTAGAAAAGAGAAATATGAAAATACTATTGTGATTGGAAAAACTGTAGTGTTAAAATGGTGCCGGTCTTCAACGTGGGAGTGCTGGCGGCTAAAACAGACTGACTAGTCCTCGGGAATCCTCGGGCTGGTCAGCAGAGAGTGCAATAAAGCACAGGTAAAAAAAGACCTTGCAGCTGGTGGGTCCGCACATATTTTCGGTGAATCCCAACATATTAAAATAATATTTTTATATTATTTAAACACGCTGATATCTGTACTTATGCTCGGAAAGATGTCAGAACCACACTGAATTCAAAAAATTACAACTTACCGTATAAGAGCAGAAAACAGCGCAAAAGTGCTCCTTGGCATTTTTAATCGGAGAATAAGACAAGCGCTATCGCGCCGCTTGGCATTTTTCGAGAGGGAATAAGACAAGCGAAAAAGCGCTCCTTGGCACTTTTGGACGGGAAAACAGGAAAGGCACGTGGCACTCAAACGGTTAAAGTATTCTCTAATCAGCGATGATGTTCAAAATTTATGAACTGTCAATGTTCATTAAGCTTTTACAATTATAAACATTTGAAGCACTCCGGTCACCGACGACCATCGTAGCGCTACACGAGAACAATCTGCGGTCACATATGCACGACCAATGAATGTTTTTACTATAACCTCACCTTTCACGTGGATTCCTTGTGGAAGATGAACAGAATGTTGAGGGTGGGTCCCCATTTTGTTGCCCCTTGGGAAATTGCTCCCGGTTTGCCCGGTTCTCGGAATCGATACGTTACTAGACCAAGTTAGCTTTCAGGAATTTCGAGGTTTATGCCACGACAATTCACTGTTCAAGATTTTACGCAAAGAAAATGTTAAAAACTTATCAAATAATAAAATTGTCCGGTTTCATCAAGACCAGGTGCTCAAATAGTGAAAATAGAAATCTCTCAAAAATAGCGATTGTCTTTGCTCGTGTCATAAACCTCACGTGTGCTACAGCCATGTCTTAACCCATTATAACT
>SMSQ01020166.1:0-17123 GCA_019453375.1 Ctenoplectra terminalis | reverse complement strand
TGTTGTTCTACTAATTCTTTAAGATCGTCGTTGGAAAGGTTTTCACCTGTTGTAACTTGCAATAATTCATCAATATCCTGCGCATTTATATCATCCAACCCTGTTCGATCAGCTAGCTTGATAATTTCGTCGACATCAACAGTGGATTCTCTAATGTCAATATTTTTGCTTAACTCCGGCCATACATTCTTCCATACTCCTTTTAAACATTTTTCGGTTACCTTATTCCAGGAAAGATCGATGTTGTCTACAGCATCCATGATATTGTAATTTTTCCAAAAATCTCTAATGGATTGTTTATTTTTTCCAACGGTTTTATCAATCGGTTGTCGAAGCGTCCGCCGGAGATAATAAGCTTTAAAATTTGATATTACGTGTGCGATTTCGAGAAATCCAAATACTACGTACCGCGTAATACTGAAACAGCGTTAAGCGGGGTCTTACTGTACGAATAATCAAATTTTTCATTTATTCATCAAGTTGAGTAAACTCAATTAATCTGCTCTACACGAATAACAATTAATTAATTAGTTTATTCAAAATAACTTTTGATCAACAGTCAACAATTGCTTCGATACATTTCAAGTTGCTCGTTGAAGCACAAGAGCACAAGCACGACGCAGAGCCAAAGTTCCTGCTGGCGACCTACCGTTTCTCTTGTTCCGCGATTGGTCAATAACTCGTTAACAAAGCCGAATTTGAGATTATCGGAAAGAAAAAAGTTGCTTGAAATCATGTTAGGAATCAACCCTTAATGGGACTTACACTATTGTTGAGACACCATGTATAGCTATGCCCGGCATCTTTGTACAGCATAAGGCAACCAGCAACCAGTTGACGCAGCACTGTCACGGACGCACAATTATTAGTCAGCAGAATTCGTTGTAGCGGTACTGGCAATTTTTTGCGAATATTTCGAAAATTGTGATAGATCTCCGATTAAGTTATTAGGAAATGTTACTCAGAATCATGTTCTTGATAACATGTGTCAAGCCCAATCTAATCTCTCTAAGAGAGAGCAGACTCTCTTGTAATACATAATTACCGTATCGTGTAAAAGTGTCAATAATAAGGATATAATTCGAAAGAGTAATAAAATTGCGGAACGTATGTAAATATTACAGCGGATTATTACCGAATATAAATAGAGTAACGAAATTGGAGAGTAAATTAAAAACATTTTTAGGTACACACGAATCACAGAGGGCGTTAGGCGTTCTGTATGGAAGAGTAGAAATTCGAAATGTCTATCATTGGATTTAAATGTATTCATGGTTTATAACATATCCTTCGGAATTGGACATATATGTAAAGCGTTAACCGGTTTTGCTTGACGTTTTTGCATTATTACAACTTCTTAAGAGACGCGTGAATATTGGAGAACTACGGATGTGGTGAACTGTAATGTTTCGGAGGTTATAAATACCAAAGTGTGCTAAGGTTAAGCTATTTTATGGAAATTGCAGCGTAAGATTGGTTTTTATATAATTCAACATGCATCGATTTGATATATTATTTTTTATATTTATGTAAAATAGCTTAAATTCATAATATCGTGTAATATATCAATAAAACAGCTGCTTGTGTATACTATAAAGATTTTAAGATGGCATTATATCGTACCAATAATTCATCTAATCTATTGACAGCTCTGTTACGTGTCTCGCACACAGGTATGAAATTTACAACAGATTTTTACGTACAAGTATCTATCTATCATATATTTAAACATTTATCGATCAAGTTTAATCGCGTATTAATTTTGGATAGCTATTCAGATGTATATTATTTTTATTTCTTTTACGTGTAAATTAATTAAACAAACAAGTATTATTAATTAAATATACATTAAGAAGACTGTTTATCAATTTATTATATATAGACACGGTTGATAGCAAAAAAATATCGTTATCTATGATGGATTATTTTTAAAAAGCAACAGTGACATCTTCGCAATGACTATTGTTTAATAGATTGCATAATACAATCAAGCATGAATTGACGTTTCGTAGAAAAATAAATTTGAAATTCACGTAAAAAATACACGTGCATATATCAATGGATACTTTTCGGTCAATGCTTATCAACGATTAAAACAATATTTTAATTATTTATCTAAAATCTAAACGAAATAATTACAATTTTTTCAGCGAGTACATCGTTAGGCGAAATGCAGTGCACGCGATATGCAGTGGTGCGTCAAAATCGCATGAAAAATCTGCATGTCACAAGCGTTCGTCGTTATCCTGATCCACCTATACTACCACTTCCTACAAACATCTCCGAAATATTTTCAAACGAGACCGGTCGATTTACTCCTGAAAGGGCACGAGATATTGCTGCGCCGGTACTACTGTACGAAAAGAATAATTGCAGGTCATTTTTTTCGGAACAGTCGAAAAAACCAACGGACCACTTGAGTAACTTGCAAACCTGCAGCGACACACATGTGGATTCGTACGACTGTTTTGGAGCAGTCAGTTTGAGCGGCACAATGCAGAGCAATGTACCGAAACCGTTTTGCTCCAATGGAAAATCAACGCATTTAAACATGCCAGGTGGTCAGTGGGCCAGAGACGGAAAATACATCGCCGAGGACATG
Organism: Ctenoplectra terminalis; assembly: GCA_019453375.1. NCBI lineage: Eukaryota > Metazoa > Arthropoda > Insecta > Hymenoptera > Apidae > Ctenoplectra > Ctenoplectra terminalis. Next base: position 14,521 of record SMSQ01020166.1, on the reverse strand, counting down.
CAGAAATCGCATTATCGAAGCATTCGTTTACCATTAATGAAACCGGGTAAAAGTAATTCTTAGTAAGAATTCGAGAAAATGAAAGTGTTTGTCGAAATATAATTCATTAAATGATCGAAGTAAAAACTTTTGTTATACGGTGGAGGGATACATAACTGTATAGGACAACATTATATTGTTCACAAAATCTTCCTTATCGATAGATATTTTTAAATGTTGTACATCATAATTTTTTATTAACTATTATCAATTATAAAACAATAGTGTTTTCTCAATAATCTATGGTAATTATTGTAAATTATCAGAGTATGCTGAAAATACATTTTGTATCTTACTACGGACAAGGTAACGATGTGAAAATTGTAATTTCACCTAGGTCTGACAAGTCGTGTTGCAACGAATATACTTTTCCAAAAAATGTATCTACCACGATGCGTGTACAGCACAGGATATTCAACAAAAGTATCTCAGCCATTAAACAATGTAGTAAACTCCGAAGATAAAAAAGAAGAGACGACTGCAACCGTGCAATTATCTCTGAAACAAAGATTAAAAATAATTTTAAAGGATTATGGAGTTACCACTACGATATTTCATGTAGGAATTTCTCTGATATCTCTTGCTGCTTGTTATACAGCTGTAGTTAGGTTAGTTTTTGTGATCACATATATTTAACATTATTTTATATTTTTAGTTTTTCAAAAATATCAAATATTACAGAATGTTATTTAGTTGCTCTTCTGATAAATATTAAGTATTAAATTCACTCGAAAAGTAAATATTGAGAAACCAAAATTCGTATTGTACACAAATAATCTCATATATTTATTATAGAAATATTAATTTCAGTGGAATAGACATAAAGCCTATCATTCAAAGTGTGTGGAACATAGAGAACGAACAATTCAAAGATATCATTAGTGGTTCATCAACTTTTTTTATTGCGTATAGCATTCACAAGTTGTTGGCGCCTCTTCGAATATCGATAACCATAGGCGTGACGCCTATTCTTGTTCCCTATTTACGAAAAATTGGAATTCTTAAAGTTGAAAAAAAAAAAATAGAAACGTGAAGAAATAGTTTCAAGTAATCATTTGCAATTGTTAATTGCTCCGTACTGCATAAATTACACATATGTATATTCTGTATTTATATATTTAAAAAGAAATTTGATTTAATAAACATGAACGTATAAATCATTTCTTTTGTGTGTATATTTTGGTTTATTATATAAAGAATATAATATAATTACACAACGTCACGTATATTTCATATATGATACTTTGCGCATCTACTACAATGTAAGTACGGCTGCTGTAATTATAGTATTTTTTGCTAATAGGTTTTTTCTTGTATTAATTGCCGTAAATACATGACATACACAAAAGCTCGACAGTTTCAATGGACGAATTGATCAGTTATATTGGAACAATGATTGCGCTCGGTACGCAAATTCTTAGAGTATTTTTTTGATTCTACTCGAAGTTATCGAGCGTTCCGAGATTTGATTTGATTACGCATAGGAAACATACGAAAATGCCAATTACTTGGCAAATATGTATATGTACATAACTTTTAAAAAATATAATATAGTACACAGTAAAATTAACATATGTTAATTATAATTATATAATAACGTATATACACAATTCTGTTAACCTAGAGTAGTACATGTCTTACAATTTAATTTTACATCTTTCAAAAATATTATGCTTGCCTAAAATGTATTGTACAAAGGCAAAGTGTTTATAAATCCATCGTGGGAAAAAATATAACAAGATTTTTAAAGATTGAAAGTAAAAAGCTTCGAATGTTCTTAAAGTCTTTATACCGTAAAAGATGTCTAAAGCTGTTTTGTAAAAGTATAAAAGTTGTTCACGAGATTAGTAAGCGTAATTATTTTTGATTTCTCAATCAAATCCAAAATGGAAGGTTTGAAATTACAATGGGATATATAGTAGTATCCATTGTTATTATTCTTTTTTTATTGGATCTTTAAGAAAAGATTAAGCCTAATTTTTTAAGGTATTTTTTTTTTTTTTAGTATAAATAAAATTCTGGAATGTTTTTAGCATAGTATGTAAAGGGCGATCGATGCTTTCCATAATCAGTACTGCATCACTTATTGCAACAGATGACTGAAAGAAATATTGGATCTTTCTTGTAAACATTCCTTTCTTTCGCTTTTTGATAANAAAAAAAAAAAAAAAAAAAAAAAAAAAAAAAAAAAAAAAAGGAAACGTTCACAAACGGCTCAATCTTTTCTTAACAACCCAATATGTAGTAGAAACATACACTTACGAACATTGAACACATTGTCTGCGGACAGTTTGAGCATTTATAACTTAAACGATGAGTAGCAAATTGTGAATTTTGTTACTACAAAAGGAAAGAATTTATTACTTAAAGTATAATGCAAACATCATCTAATAATACTTGCAAACCAATCGATGATTAGTTTTAATACTTTATACAATCCTTATGCAACTTTCATAAAAATAGAACGATGAAAATCACAAACATACAATTAAACAAACATACAATTATCTCGATAAAAAAATATTTTGGCACAGTACATTTGTATAATTCTCGTTACTCTTTATAATGCACTGACAAAATACAAAAATAATATAAAATTGCGTATCTTGCTATTCAGATCTCTTTCCAATAAATCAGATGCAATAAAATACATATCTTTATACATAAATCTGATCAAATATTATTTGAGCGAGACATTCAATGATCAAATGTAGCAGTTAAGGAAGGCAAAACTTTTCCACCTTTGTTGCACAGGATTAGAAGTCTTTAAACATACGCTTCAGCGCGCCGTCCTTGAATGTGATTAAAAAATTGTCGCCAACTAGTCAGTGTTTTACTTGACCATACCCAAAAGCTACTTGTTATACCAACAATCATAGCCATTAAGTATTTTATCATAAAAACTTCAAATTCTGGTCGCCTCCCCACGTCGCGGGTACGCTCACCAACAGGACATGGCATCGAATATAAAGATTGTGGTCCAGGCCTTGAACACATCTCCATATTCCAAGTCAACATCCATTGATCAAAGTATGCTTGTTCATAAAATAAGCAAGCAATGACAATCAATGCAGGAACTATGTATAATACAGAAAATATACCAATACGTATCATTAACTTCTCTAATTTATCAGTCTTTGTACCGTCGTGTTTCATAACTGTGCGTATACGAAAAAGAGAAACAAAACCGGCTAATAAAAAGGCAGTTCCAAGGATAAGATAGACGCACAACGGTGCCAATACGAATCCACGTAGAGCTTCAACATTCCACAACCCCACGTAACAAACACCAGATAGTATATCTCCTATAAAAATAAAACGATACATTAATAACATCGTACGACTTCTCAAATTTTTGATAGCTTACCTTCTACTTTTCCCATCGCAAGAATCGTAACTGTTTTTATCGCTGGAGCAGCCCAAGCTGCTAAATGAAAATACTGTGAATTAGCTTCTATCGCTTCGTGGCCCCATTTTAACCCAGCGGCTAGGAACCAGGTCAACGTTAAGATGACCCACCAAATACTGGATGCCATCCCAAAAAAGTAAAGTACCATAAAAAGTACCGTACACAATTCGTGTTTGGTACCTTGCGTTATCGTTGATGCCATTTGAATTCTCATATCTAACGGAGGTGGAAAAGGTTCTTTGCACGCGATAGAATTGCCAGCTGCCCATCCAATCACATATGCCAATGCAACCATGAGGTAACATACCGATAAAAAGATAATTGGCCTTTCGGGATACCTAAATATAAATTTATACGTATAATATATTGTAAATTATAATTTAGTTGTACGTTTAGTATTAAAAATAAAATTAATATTCAAAATAAATTGTACACACGTTGCTTATCGGTTTTGAAATTTTATATCGTTCGTAAATTGTAATCAAATTTTTTCAAATATATGGCTCGTGAAAACAAATACTACCCGTAACTTTTCACGTACAAGAAATAATTTACATTTATAATTTCATGTTGTGTTTTTATCCGTTGAAACTAATCAAATTGGCTGCTTTAATCAAAGTTACAGATATGTTGGCGTAGAAATGCATAATTTCTCTCGATCTTTCTACTTTGTGCTAATATGCCTATTGTATGGATCAACACGAAGACGATGAACTTTTTTTTACCTGAACCTATCGGTGTCAATGAGAAACGTCAGGAAGGTGAAAAAACAAGAAACTGCACAAATGGATGCCCAAGTACCAACCCAGACCCTTGAAAATCGTCGTTCTCTTTCAGTGAAAAACATTCCATCGCAAGGTGCGCCGCAATTAGGTTCAACTTTATCGCCGACCTTCAGCGAATAACCGAGTTCATGTGGGACCTTGAACTGCATCGGACAAACAAAACCAAAGTCTCTGGCGCCGAGCATAAATCCACTACCGTACGGTTTCGGTCCTCCAGTCCACGATGGTTGAAATTCAGCTACTGGCATACGAAGTGGCGGATAAACCGGTGGCGACGGTTCCGGCGGTGTGGTCTCGTTGTGACCCACGCAAAGTTCGGGACCGCCGTTCTCGGGCAATTTTGAACAATCGAGATTTTCCGGCCAGGAGAAGCCGAAACTGTTCATCAAACGTTCGCATCCTGCACGAGCACTCTCGCACAACGACCTGCACGGAGGTATAGCTCTGTCGATGATGGTACACACAGGCGCGTAGACCGTGCATAAGAAGAAACGAAGATCAGGACTACACTTCATCTTGACCAAGGGTGCGAACTGATGCACCTCTTGGCCAGCGTCTTCTTGCTTTTGATGGTTCATCAAATTGGGCATGATCGTTTCGTTGTATGGGATATTCATGCATAGATTGATCGTGATCGGTTCGCATCTTCCGTGATGCGCCAACGGATCTTTCGCGTGAAGAGCATTGACACCGAGCACGGCCATCGAAACGATATAAATCGTCGCGTAACATGAAATCATTGCTGCGTATCGTTGCTCGATCACCACTTCCGAGATTAATTGTCACGCGAAGTAGTTTTCGAAAACACGCGAATGCACCACACCTTCGAACATCACCAACAATTCGTACAGAACATATTAATTCTGAATGGAAGCAGCGGGGAAACGAGCGTACCTAACGACGACGATGGACGCGACCACAGTACTGTAAACAGAACATGGCGAATGCGTTCCGATAGAAAGGAAACTCTTTCACGATTGATGTACGCTGGTATTGCCATCTACAAAAATACATGGAAACATTATGCATTTCTCGAATTAGCGGCAACTTTTTAAATCTATATTTAAATACATGTACAGTGTTAAAAATGTAACTTTTAAAAGGGTAGTCTAGCGTACAAGTTCGAAAAAAAACAATTTTTTTTCTTTTTTTTTTCTTTTTTTAATTCCAATTATTAGCAGATATAAAAATTTATAGATATAAGATTAAGCATGAATTGCTATCAATAAGGATCACGATTATTGTGTACTAAATTTTTTTTCGGTATTCACGGCTATTAGTGCACTCGTTTTATGTAAGAAATGTAAAAACCGAAGTAAATTTTCTATAAACGCAAAATTTAAAATAACAGAATTTAAAATAACAGTTCGGTACAGTTGTAACTTATACATATAACTTAACGCATTTTACTGGAAACAAGATTTTTTAAAACGGACGATCGCGTATCGTGGAAACTACTAGGCTGATTCAATAACTATTTTGCATACATGTTTATAATATAACTGTTTAAAAAAGCTACTACGTACGTAGTATTTAAAAGAAAAACTTAGAGTTTTTGTTAATTAAATTTCCAAAGATAGCGTTCAAAAACGGGCAGTTACACTGGAGTACCCCCTTGATAAATTATTTAACACCGGAACTAATAAACAATGAATGAAATAATCGTATTTTGGTAAGAAATAGAGATATTTTTAGGTTATATATACGAAGACACGATGTCAATCGATTCATTTTGATTTTATTTTTTTCCCGACATATAATGCACAATACATTCGACTTCCTTAGTTGTAATGTTTATTCATCGCGGATGATTAGTGCGATCGTAAGTACTATGGTTTTCTTTGTTATATTTTCTGATTTAATAGTACATACGTGCTTATGGAATTCGTGCACTTTTTTGACGGGGTCGCACACCTTCAGGCGGTTATGATCATTGCATATTACAATGGTAATCTTTCGAATTATGCAAGGCGCCTGAAATACGATTCACAAACGGCCTCGTTATGGTAAACAAATAAATAATTTATCTCCTCGAAATACTCTCAACTTGAATCGTCGCATTAGACATAGGAGGTCAGCCTTACAATCTTACGATTAATAAGACTTAAGATTCAATACGGAAGATTGAAATTGTATGTCGAGGTAGCCACTCTTTCGTCTTCCTGTCCTTCTGTGTAATTTTAACGGTAATAACGATCGTTCTACCCACCATCGAACCAAGGAAGCCTGTTATTAAAGAAAACACGTTCCGATGAAATCATCGGATAAATTTTGCGTTTTTACCTGTCGCTCCTGCCGAACCTGCCGATTGAAATTAACGTTTCTTTTTCTAATTCGCGTCGTATCGAGAAGAAAAAGGTCACTTTAGTTATCACTTACACTCTGCTCGAAGGAACCAAGTACAAATCATTCGTACAAATATGTGAGACTATAATATATATGTATATCTATATCAACGCATTTATCGCACGTAAAGCAACATAATAACGAGGAAGACGATTGACAATGGAAGATTTGAAATTTATATACCGAGTGTAAACAAGGTAAGATCGTTTGACACGCGAAACGGGTTTACGCAACGTTATCATATATACGTATACAATACATATACATAATAATATACATGTATATTAAATGCAATCCTCCTTCAAATTTTAGCTGAAACTGTAGGAAAGGGGCCGCTTCTCCGTTTTGGATGATTTTTGAACATGTCGTGAAATAAAATTTTCAACGATTGGTAATTTTATATATAACGGTTCGCACCACCGATTTTGACGAAATTAAAAAATGTTATAAAACTCAAAATTCCGAACAACTTTTCCCTATACGTACATATAAACGGCGGTCTTCGCTTGGTTTTCGAGATATTTGCGAAAAACTGCCGCTACTGCTACATTGAATTTTGCCTATACCTGCCTATGCTGTTGCCCACGTCGCTAAGGATGTGCATGTATATGTATATGTAAACAAAATTCAATGTAGCAGTAGCGGCAGTTTTTCGCGTATAGGAAAAGGTTGTCCAAAATATTGTGTTTTACAATATGTCCAAAAATAATCTAAATCGGAGAGTAGGATCCTTTTCTACAGTTTCGCCAAATTTTATTATCGGAGATTAATTCTCAAGTAGATCGTATACCTTCGTTGGACTTATTATCTCTCTTTTTCCTCTTTTGAAAAGGAACAGCTGTACAAGTGGGAAGATTTAAAGATCTTTGGGCGGTTTATAAATGTTACGATTGGCACAAAATACGAGGAGCTTTGCAAAATGTACTGTATTATACTTTTCACTAGTAACAGGACATGTCAAGCTTGCGAAAAAAAATGCTTTTTAAATTATGGCACGACCTGCGTGCTCTTTATTTTAAAACGTCCCAAGTATGTGAAATCTTTGTTATTAGTTATAACACTAAATCTTTCTTCTCGAGTACCCGAAACTTGATATTATTGTTTGGTAATTACTTAGTAATCTGACGCACTTTTGGATTTCGATGATTTTTTGATATATTGAGTTCAACATTTTGAACAATTTTTTCTTATGCATATACATGTACATATGTATACGTATAATTGCTAATCGAGCTTAGTTTCCGAGTAGTTGCGGCAGCATATATGCGTCAGGATTGGGTACCGCTTATCTTTTGTTTATAAACAAGGGTTGGGCGAGCGTGAAGTTCCCGTGCACACCTGCATCGACGAAGCTTAAAAAAATGTTTGCTATAGCCCAATTAAAAGTAAACGTCATCGATGTATCGGTCTCAGCTTTGGATTAAATGTTTCAATCCGGTTTCCACGAAGTAACCGACAACGCTTGCGTGAAATCATAATAAATGCGTTACAAAAATAGTGATAAATTTAATCATTCTTTTGCCGGAAAAAATAATGCCGCGTTGAAAGATCTAACCCAAGCCTAAACACGATAGGTCGATGATATTCACTTTTAATCGAGTTACAACTCGATTTACTTTGGAGCCTCGCATATGCAGTTATGGAGATGGTCGGTCTCCTGACCGTCGGTTGTAAACAAAAAATAAGCGACGGACGCATACTTAAATAGCGACATAGCAAAAAGTTGTTGAAAATGTCAAATTCTACAATATATGTAAAAACATCGAAATCGAAAAGCATCAGTTTTCTACACGATTACCTTGTTATCAAATGAGTCATATGTGTTTATCGGTTTGATCAAATTATTTAATCGTGTCCAAATAAATGTTTACTATAAAACTGATTCGGTAAAACGTTTGTAAAGAATTGGAATTCATTTATTCTCAACATAAAAGGAAGACGAAAAATGGCTGGAGCTTTTACCTCGACAAAAAAGTCGATTAGCATCCTCTGCTCGTACACGATCATATCGAAATGTGTATGCAAATCTCATTATGCGCATATAGGATTAGAAATGTGGTATACGCGCAGAGGTTTGCTCGCAAATACGCGTGTATACATAATTACGTGCAAAATCCGTCGCGCAATGCCAGAAGAGAGTTGCCTCATTTGTGGCTAGCCCTTTGGAGGTTAAGAATAACGCGTCACTCGAACGATGCTTGCTTGTAGTTTTATCGAGTTTGCTATTTGTTAAAAAATTAGAGATAAAATAAGATCTTCCATGTTGGTGTGACTGGATCAATCTGAATTCCTCCAAAGAGTTAAGCCTGCTCGCTCGTTTCGAAAAACATAATTGATGCAATCGTATTCGTAATAAAAAGGCATGTATAATTTATACACCTTTTTTGATTAGCACCGAACTTAACTACTAGTCAGTTTACGTGTCCACGCACGATCTACTCTAAATTGTAATCGTGTATTTAAAATTCCGAGTGAAACATAATTCATTCTTCTGCCGTTGCGCTGTATGGTACGCAACAATTAAATAGAGATTAAAATACTTTCGAGACATTCGAAAAAATGGACAGACTTTCTTGGAATATTCAGCAAGATTAGTATATATAATGCTCTCGCGTAAATTATCGCCAGCGCGCATTATATTATATTTATTCGTACCTCGTGTACGTATGGATATATTTTTATCTATTTATCGATCTACCTATCGTCCTTCTAGCGACACTAGCTCATGCCCAACTAACCTCCCCGAGCGTGTCAGGTGCGTGTATATCGCTTCGCATAACTTTGTACACGATGACAAACGAATTGCATGCAACAATAATGGATCCGTAAAATGTTTTTATTTACAATTGATAATTTGATAACTCTTTGAGTGGATGCCAAGTGTTAATTTATAACTAGATTTTAGAATTAAACTTTAAACCAATGTTAGGCTTAAGACTTATGCTCGCATTGGCATAATTTCAAAGTTTAGGCAATATACATATTTGAAGTGGATTATAAATAAAATGTTAATCTAAATGTAATCGTTATTCGCTTCAAATAAAATTTTAATTAGATAATTGCTGCCGTTAATTATGATAGAAAAATTGTACGTATAGATATAAAATGGTTTGGCAACTATTGCCATCTAATATGACTATAATTTTAGAAGACGAGGAAAAATTTGATCAATAAAGTAGTTTGATATGGTGACAAAAATTTTTCATCGGGGATAAAAATATGCGCGAAACATTCTCTGGACGAATATAAAGGTGATAAATTTAAGGTCATTGAAGGCCATTTAAAATCCTTTCAGTGTAGCTGTAAGGAACTTGTTACGTAGTCTTTGTATTCGCCTAAAGAGCCTTTACCATATTAAAAAACATATTACTTTATCCAATGAATTAATTATCTCAAAGCTGCTGCTGTGATAGTCACTGCTGTATCGCGTCACTTTAGCAATAAAATTTTACGGTGGTAGCAGTTACCGATTGCCGAGCCACTCTTTAAATCGCATCTCCAACAGATTAATTTAAAACTAATTCTTCTTAAATTTCCTTAAAACGAATAAAAATAATTTATGATTAAAATTTTTCTATGTTCAATGTTTCTTGGATTTAAGATTCCTAGAAATTTTCTAAAAAATGGTTCGTAAGCTACTTGTAATACTCGTGTAAGGATGAAACTGTTGTCTAAAAATTTGAAAGTCTGTAATAATTGAAGCACCATTGTACGCCGAAGTAATGGCAAATTATACGGTATAAAATTTCGTTCTAAACACGTTATAAAGTTTAGATAAAGGTCAGTTTCTCTTCGAAATGTGCACCCAATTTTATTTGAAATGGTAACTTCGTGAACGTCACCGACGAGACCTGTACGTATTAATACCCGTATACCGATATAATTTCTATGAAATTTCACGAGTGACGTTCATGAACGCGGCCATTCAATAACAGTTCTACCAAAAAAAAGAAACATAGCTACGCAAATCACGATATAACACGCAACACCTGCACGCGTCGAATGTAACAAAAAGTGAGTAACGAACGAAATTGAAGGAAATCAGTGGTACAGTACGGTTGCACTTTTGAGCAAACGATCGCTCTCATCGCGTATCGTAGTGAATATTCCGCATTTTGTCTATACGCAACGAGATATCGTACGCCTGGGAAGATATATATTTGGCACTGGATTCTCTTCGATAGAGCCTTTCAGGCTCGAATCGCAATTCATATCGCGTTAATTATATAATTACAGTCGTGTCGACCTTAAATTAGTAATGCCGGTTTTTTATTTTCTCCAGAGAAAAAAATACTTTCCTTGCTTAATATTATTAGTATATAAGATAAAATATTGTTTTATATTTTGTTCCATTTGATTTGATATAGACTCGACATAAACTCGAACGTACTTTTAAGCCATAAAAGTCAGCGTTTCTTTTTTTTCAAATTACTCAAATTAATCGAGTGTAGATCTAAATGATTTAGCAAATTTGGCAGATATCAAATATAACATAAATTTTTCAGAAATAGATATTACTGGTACATATAGTCTTCATGTTTTGTATTTTCTGTATTTGATCGGTAATTATGCTGTATATGCTTTTTTGTATACAAAAAATGTTTTAGAATAAACGTTGCAAGATTTCAATAAAAATAAAGACACCGCTAAAAAAAAATTGAAAGTAGAAAGTTATACTTCATTTATCTTATTTTATTTTGATCGATTTATATTGTTTTGAACGATAACGATTTTACGATTCTACATCATTTCGATTGACATGTAATAAAATATAATAATAATAAAGGAAGAAAGAAAACAGAATAGAACTCTTACTTCATAGAAATTTGTAATAGAAAATTGAGTTAATACGATAACGGTCAAAACGATAACGGAAAATAGTAATATATAAAAATAAAAATTTTAGTATATAAAGTAACCGATAATAGATAAATCTAAAAATCTTGCAAATAAGTTGTTTTTAAGTTCTTAACAAAATATAATTTTTCATTAATGTTATTAACAATCGGCATTACTGAGCTAGGGTCGAATAGGAAGCGACAGCTACACCATCGCAGCAATCAGCGACGCACAATACCGTTTTTCTCATTATACATATACCGGCTACACTTTCGCGTTTTCGTTTGCGTATCGCTGTGATTAAGATCCGTAAAACCTACCCGAGATCAAAGGAACGATATTGACCAACAATTGAGAATTTCAATGAGGAGAACAGCGCATATGCTTCATTCATTCCGCTTTCGGGATGCAACCGTGGACACGACTCCCAGGCCCGTGTTAATAGTTTTGAAACGCGCATACGAACTGGCAAATACATTGTTTTTTTTATCGTGTACCAACGCGCAGCCGTTTAGAATATGAAAAAAATATACCCGGCCGCACGTGCATTATGACTAGACAACTTCATAGTCCTCGTTTTGGCGATCGAAGACTATTACCATCATTCTGCCGACGCTCGTTGTTCCGTACATTAATGCGTGTTCGTCAACGCACTGTACGTAAGTACATACATATAGTGAAATTTAAATCGAATATCGACAAATATAAAAGATGATCGGTGAATAATATTCTCAACGTTAACATTAACATTATCGTTAATCATTAATCATTAACATTAACATTAACATTAACATTAACATATAAAAACGAAGAATGATCAAAATTCGCTCGCAAACAGAAAATAATTTTTTAATCCTCTATAACCGAATTTTTATTTCCTTGTGAGAAAAAGTTACAGCTGATTAGTTTGTCATCGTAATGTAACGCACGATACAATACTATGATGAAGTACTATGCGAAGAAAAAGAAATTTAAAAAAATATAGATATACTGGAATGTAACTTCTGAGTAACACGATGCTAGAGAAGGTTAGTAATACGGATAGAATTTCTTTGTACGACATGAAAAAATGTATTAATCTGAACGAAAGTTATGTTGAAAAATAAAGGTAGATATTTGAAAGTATACACTACTACTTATGCTACATGAATATTACTAAAACGTGTACCATCACTTTTTTATGGAATCGACACATTATAAATTATAATTATTTAACGAAAAAATAATCAATTCGCGAAGGTTTAGTTATCGCTACTTGAACTTATCGCGATAGTTTTCCGATTAATTTATAAAAATTCTTTTTGTTTGATCTTTAGGTTAGAAATTAAACATCCTGAACGTAAAGAACCTTTCAAATAACGAAACAGTTCCTACAGACACCAATTTAAAAATCACTTTTATCGCATCATAATATTCTACTATGCACCTCTATAATAGTAATATAAAAATAAAATAATTGCATATACCGTGTCTGCAATTTAAGTTATATTTTTATTTTTACTTAATTCAAAGAAAGATTAATTTCAATTTTATTCAAATTAATGTCATAAGGTCGAAGATATTACTTATCAATCATCTTTTATATAAATCAACCAGAAATCACGTTTGATCGTTACAATAGAGATCGATTTATAGGATTTTATTAACGTACGATTGAGCATAGAACGCCGCTGTAAACACGTGTTCACTAACTCTAATTTGATCTTAATAGTGTCCCTAAACTCGAGTATCTTTATCGTTTAATTAAGGTATAGAACTATTCGTAGTTGACTAAAAGACGCGGGGAGATCGAACGTCGGCAGAGATCGATCCGCGCATACCGATCGAGGTTCTTCGCGCCGTATCACGAGGAGGACATCGACGGCATCGTATAACGATGATATGGCACAAAATTTCCTTTTATCCGTCCCTTTATCCATTTCTTAGCTGTTCATCACGGTGGATCGCCTGGAGTAGCCTCGTCTCGTCACCGTTTCACCCTGAGCTTCGCATTCCCTCTTTACCCGATCGATTATGTCTGCCACCAGCTTCTCCTCTTTCTCCCTCTGCTGCTCCCAGTCTGGCCCTTTTCCGATCTATTAGGGCACGTTTCATAATTTTCGTCCTTACTCTCTCGACCGTGAGCGATTCAATGATCGAACAGATATACGAATGAAGTAAGCAAGCAAACGGGAGTTGGTATGACATTGAAAGCCCTTTTTCCATCATTCTTGCATGCTTGGCACTTTTACGAACATCTAAAGCTTTACTAAACGTGTGGTCAAGTACTGTTGTTTTAGAGAATGCAAGCGCCATGTGTTTAGGGTGAAGTGAAGTGAAGTGAAGTGAAGTGAAGTGAGAGCGAGTTTTGAGGAAGGAGCTACGATGCAGGCGTTTTATTGACGTGCATGACTTTGATTCGAATATCGTATGATCGACAATGATGGATTTATATTTTGCGAGTTTATTGTACTCGGTTTTGAGAACACGTGGTACTTTTCATTGATAGTTTAAAAATTATTTTTTAATTTATTGGACTCATTTTTATGTAAAACGTGGTTTTTGGTTCTGCCGACACAAATAATATTAATTATTCTTTTTCATTCGTAATTGATAGATATAATCTTTAACAGATTAACTTCTTTGTTTGCATATATTTTCAGTTTATTTGCATGGTTCGATGTAATAAAACAGAAACATCATCGTACTATACTATAAACGATAACTTTTTATATACATATATAGAACCATCTAAATATTACATTAAAATTATTTTCTCACTACGTTCCGGAATAAATAACGAATAAAATAATCTCGAACTTAGAAGGGAACAACCGGTTTTTACCGACAATGAAGGTCTTACTCAACGAAGGCCGTGAGTAAATTAAGACAGCATGCACCATAAAAGTCTGCGTTTCTTACAGCGATGATTAGTACCGTGTCAAACTTATACCCGCGTTATCCTTTCTGGTTATTGAAGGATCAATTAAGGACATATAACAACACTACTGGTCAAAACATTGTAAAAGTTGATCATACCTTCTACGGTATGTTACGGAACATGCTCAACACAATAATTCTTTCAATAATCCGCTATTTTAATCCATAGTTTACGTATATAAAT